>JAKSZT010054226.1:2750653-3014623 GCA_026826555.1 Tolypeutes matacus
GCAGGGGTGGGTTGTTGTTGCTGTCTCTGCTGCTTCTCTCTCTGAACACCTGGCTTGATTCTCACTTAGTCTTCAATGGGCGCAGGGGTTGGAGGATGGGGTAAGGCATCTGGGATCTCTGGTTCTTAACCAAGTCATCTAAAACCCGTTTGTGTGGATTGTATGCGTTTGGAGAGGGGACGCAGAGAGAATGTGCATTGTTTGGGCATCTTCCTATTCAACAAGGAAAACCTCTTAAAAATGTTGTCTTTTTAGCTTAGTTGTTGCACAAGGTAAGGATGACAGTCCCCAGAGATAATCAAGACCTGGTCTTCTTTCCCAGTCCTCCTTTCCTCCTTCCTTCTTTCATTTCTTCAAAAATATGGTAGGAGGGCCTCCCTACCTAATTCTGAATTTCTCTCTCCATCCACTTTTCCATCCTCTGGTTTAGAGAATGGCCACTGTGCCATTCTGCTTATGGTAAACACACTCGGACCCCTCCTTAAAGACTCCTGTGACAAATCCTGTTTATCCACCTCGTGCTATGGTTCTTTTCAGGCCCCTCCTGGGATACTGGTGTCAGTATTGTCCTACTGGGGTCAGACATCTAGAGTTTGGGATTTCAAATCCAGCCCAGTTACTGACTTTTTGACTCCCTCAATCTAAACTTCTTTAAGGAGGCTTGCCGGCCAGAGAACATGTTGATTCAGCACCACGGACAGAGACACGTGGGCCTTTTCTATGAATCAGAAGTTACTGCCTAGACCTCTGGTGTAGGCGAGGTGGGAAAGGGAGGGATAGGTTAAGAAAGAGAGTAGAGGTAAGCAGACGTGGCTCAAGTGATTGGGCTTCTGCCTACCACATGGGAGGTCCCGGGTTTGGTTCCCGGTCCCTCCTGGGGAAGGTGAGCGGGCATGGTGGGCAGGCGCGGTGAGCTGACACAACAAGATGACGCAACGAAAGAGACACAAAGACGAAAGACAATGAGAGACACAACATACCAGGGAGCTGAGGTGGCTCAGGTGATTGAGCAACTCTCTTCCACATGGGAGGTCCTGGGTTCGGTTCCCAGTGCCTTCTAAAGAGAAGACGAGCAGACACAGAGAGCACACAGCAAATGCACACAGAGAGCAGACAGCAACCATAAACAATGAGGGTGTGTGTGTAAATAAATAAAATAAATCCTTAAAAAAGAAGAGAGAAGAAAAGGCACTGAAAGAGACTGACTGGCAGGATGTAGAAAATGCAAACCCCCTCCTCTCCTGGCTACGCTCAACCACGAGGATCTTACAAATGGAAAAAGCTTCTGGATGCCACCTTCTTACACAGACAAGTGACAGAGAGGGGAGGTGATCACTTCTGATGCTTAATTGTGCTGACCTAACTCTTTCCAATCTCTCCCCCTGATGGGTGCTGGCGACATCACATAGCTGGTAAGGTTGGAGGTCTGGGGAGGGCTGGAGAGTGTGGTTGCCATGGACTCTGTGAGGAGCGTCTGAAGAGGGTACTGGAATTCTGTTATGGTCTCACTCTGAGGATTGAGATGGTGGAGGAGAGCTGCTTCCTCCATGCCTGGAATGGGAATAAAGCTATGGGGGGCCCTGGCTTTGGGAGGGGAGGGACTCAGCTCACAGCAAGCTGGGCTGGTGGGAAGCCAGGGCTTCCTTTGTCTGGTTTTAATGAATAAATGGCATCCCCAGCCATTGTTTATCTACTTTTGAGTCCTGACAAACAGTCTGTGGCATCTGAAGAAGAGGGTTATTAGCTGCTTGGAGACAGATGGCTGGGGATGGAAGGGATTCAGTCTTCATTACAGCAAGCCCATAAGTGACAACACGCCTTTCAAATCCCAGTCTCCACATCAATGTCAAGGCCTTCCCCAAGCCTCCTGAGACCCAGTCAAGTCTCAGAGGAAGGTGGACTGGCCCACAAGGAAGAAGGGGACATAGGGCCAATGGAGTTGGAAAAAGAGGGAAGCTTTCCCAGAGTAAGTTCTTTGAGAATAAAAACCGTGTCTTATTCTTCTTCAGTATTCTCCTAAGTGGCCCGAAAGATGCTATTGATTCAGTAGGCATTTGGAAAACAAGAATGATTGAGGAGAAAGGTGGAGAGGTCTAGATTAGAAAAATTAATAGAAACAGATTCAGTTGGAGAGGTCTAGATTAGAAAAATTAATAGAAACAGATTCAGTTGGTGTGTGCATGGGAGGACAAAAGACAGAAAAGAGAGAAGAGGAGAAGTAGGGGACTCAAAGGGAGGAGGGAAGATAGCAGGAAGAAAATTGCTTAGGAATCAGCATCATTGTTTTTAGGTCTTAGCCACTCTTTTCTATATTCCTGTACAAATGGACTCATGGAACTAAAACTCATCTGCCCATGGTCATTTCTGAGATGCCCCAGGTTCCTCTTCCTGGTGCCTCTGTATCACAATAGTGGGGCAGAGCTTTTTCCCTCCATCACACCCCTGAGAGGGTGGGGAGGCTCTTACTGACCTTCATTCATTCTCCGAAACTTGTCCTTGGCCATGTAGCCCAGCACCAGGCAGCATCCTCTCTTCTGGAGGCCCAGCTCTGGAAGGAAAGCACAGGTAGGTGAGCTGGGAGTGGGTCAGGTGTTAGCGAAGGTCCCTCTGCAGGGGGGCGAGGAGTTTGTGGCTCTTCTACACAGAGCTATTTATTTAACAAACATTTATCCAGCATTTACTCTGTACTGGCTGTAATGTAAAGCTCGGAGTTCCTCATTTGATTCCCACAATAACCCTAGGGGGTTCTTTTCTATCATTCCCACTTACAGATGTATTAAGTGAGAGTCAGGATTTTGAACGTCGGCATTCTGGCTCAAGATCCCATGCTCCTAATCATTGCTGTCTGAGTTTTGAAGGCCCTTGCTGGCCCAGGCTTGGGGACTGTGCCCAGATGGCCCTGGGGTTGTGGTCAGGCCTGCCAGGCAGGCAGAGTCCAGCCAGCAGTGTCCAGGATGGAACAGCCCAATAAGACACAGTGGGTGGCAGAGCAGGGGGAAAAAGTGATTGGGCTGAGTCTGGGGGAAGAGGTACAGCCAGCAGGACTCTCTCTTTTGGGAGATGGTAAGCTGCTGGGGCTGGGGATTACTGTGCCATCTTACGGCAAGTGACCCCAGGTGCAATTCTGCACCATCATCAAGTACTGATGAGGCATGGACTCTGTGGAGCACAGCGGTTGGTATGGCTGAGACACAGGACCTAGACCCCAGTCTCATAGGGGTTAGGACTCAACCGGAGAAACGACAGTTGTTACAAGATTAACAACAATTCCAGGTAGCAAATGCAAGTGACAAATTTTTGCACAGTATTTTGTAGATCAGTGTCCATTGTACATGGACATTGGTCTGGAGTATATCTGCCTCATAAGAAGACACGCTTTCCTTCTTGGTATTTTTTAAATATATAACTTTATTTCCGCTCCAAAAAACAAAATCCAGACAAAAGGCAGCTTATCAAATTACTTTAAAAAAATCCTGTCCAGGCACATTTATCTTATTTAATCTTAAAAGCAAACTCAGGTTTCTCCACTGTTCTGAGAGAGGAAATAATGAACACAGTTTAGTTAAATGACATGACCAAGGTCTCCATGTTAATGAAGAAAATGAAAAAAAAAAAAAAAGGTTGATCATATTCATATCTCATAAAACTAAATCCCATATTCTTTTTATGACCTTAGCATTGGTATGTTACTTCTTTGCCTTTGCTACAAAAATATCACAGTAATATTAACTATAGTCTATACGTTACATTAGTTGTATTTTCCCCATCTATCACCATAGCTTGTAATAGAGGAACATTCTTGTATTTGTATTATTAAACCACAATCCTCATCTACCACAGAAATCACTCTATTATACAGTCCTTTAATCCTGACTTGTCTGAAGAGCAGTATAGGTTCTGGAGCGACGTCATGCCGAATTTCTCTTTTGACCCCCCCCCCACAAGAACCCCACGAGGTAGGCAGATCAGACATTGTTATCCACATTCTTCAGATGAGAAAACTGAGGTTCCAAGATGCTAAGTGACTTTCCCATGATTATTTTAGACTTCCCACCCCCACCTCTTTACTCAGAAATCACTCGACTGACAGCTGCCTTAACCTGAGAAATGGATAAGGGATATGATTTCTGGAAGTGGGAAGGGGACTGCGGCACCTCCAGCTTCCTTCCTGGCCTTGCCAGGCTTCCTGGCAACCCAGCACCTCTCCCTCCATTGGTTTCTCAGACAAGGAAGATCCCACTGAATGATGTGTCATGGCAACTTCTCCCACAGCACTGGGTGCTTCTCTGAGCCCCAGCCAGGCAGTGTCTAGGCTGTTAGAGCGGAGGTGGGGGGCAGGAGGGTGTTCCTCCATCCATGGGTAGCAGGAACAAAGGGAGCATGGGCCCATGAGAGACAGATAAATCAAGCTTGGGGGGCTCTTGCCCTAGAGAAAAACAAGGTGTGGCTGGTGATGGCAGAATGCCGTGGCCCAAGGACGTGGTTGGCTTTGATTTCCTGATTCTTTAAAGGGATTTATTGACTATCAGTAAAGAGCAGAGAAGCAGATCTAAGCATGCCTTTTCAAAAGGCACTCACTTCTCTTCCTCTCCCCCACGCGCTCTCGTCTGAAGGCACCGCCAAACCGCCCTCACTTCAAACAGCCTTACATCTCAGGCACCCAAATTGACGATGTTAAGTTCCTACATCCAAGACCTTGGCCCTTTCTTCAGGGGCTCCTGCTCTGCCGAGGGCCATGTGGATCAAAGCCCCTTTGATGCTTACTTACTATATTTGTGGATTCTTTCTAACCACCACCTTCAAGAGCAGGAATGCAGCATGCCAGGAGGGGGCCGGTGGAAGTACAAGCTGTGAGGAGGCACTGGGCTGCAGCGAACAATAGCTTCTTGCTGGAGACTGTATTGAAACCTCCACATGCTGACGGCAGGCAGAGTTAAGCAGCCCATTATAATTGCACGCGTATTGTTCATCATCAGAATGACACAATTGCTGACGATTCCTATTCTACTTTCCGTGGACTTCTTAGGCCCATCTAAAGCACCTCAGCGGTGGCTCCTAATGAGAAAGGGAGCATGGCTTCCTGGAATGAGTCCAGGAAGGAAGGGGAGCACTGAGGTGGGAGGGCAGGAGATCCTGTGTGGATTTGGACCAATGTGCCAGGTGGCCTTCCTGGAAAGTCCCCTGAACGCCCAGGGAAATGGATAAGGGCACAATTCTAAAGATTCGTAGAGGGTGAACAACCTGTTGGATGGGATTATGTACGTTGGCTGTCTCTGCCACCCCAATTCAACCTTTCAACCTATCCTACCTCACATAAGCTGCCCCCGAGGGTGACTGCCTGAGGACAGAGGTTGCACTCACAAAGTTATTACAAGTAAGAGTCTCACCAACCATGCCTGAGCTTTGCAAATGAGCAGGAAAAGAAGTTTTTTTTTTTTTTTTTAAACCCTATTAATAAAAGAAATTGAGGATGCGGCAATTTCTCAATGTATTTGGCTCATTTAATTTGACACGTGTGGGTTAGTCTTAATTATTTAGGCGGCTACATTACAAGGTGCTAATAAGCATACTGCAGAAATTTATTAAGTGAGAGGGCCCTCTGACTGAGTCTTCATTGAGAAGTGGGGAGAAGCCATTGGGATCCTTGCAAGAATGAGCAGGTAGGAGGATTAGTGAAATAAGAATTAGCTAGCTTTCTGTAGAAATGTAAATTTGGGCTATTCTTTGGAGAGAGTTGCAGAGTTAAATCAGAGATCACTGGGTCCCCAAGGGGCAGGGGAAGGGGGGTGAGGGGGAGGAGAATTGGAAAGCACAGGTGGTGAGGTGGGATGCTGGCCAAGATGCTGACCCCAGAGAAGACCAGGAGGAAGTGGGAACTAGCCTTTTTTTCTGGGGGAAATTTCAAGCCAAAGTAAGGAGGCAATTTGGGGAGAGATGCTAGACTGGGACAGAAAGAACTGGGCCAACTGCCAGACAGTCATCTCCTTGTCACGTGGCACTGGGATGCATAGCAGAGATCAGAGATGCCCAAGTTGGAACTGTGAGATGACGGGTCTTCCCCAAGCATGCTTTGGGGCCACAGTCTTTGGCTGAGCCCTTGCCAGTAGCAGAACCATCCGGACGTACCAAACGTGTTCATGGAAAATGATTAATGTGAATGCAGTCCCAGCTGAAAAGGAAAGCTCATGGCACACAAAGTCAAGGGGCACCTACAGACCGGGGGACTTGGGGGCACAGTCAGAGGAAAAAAAAAGGTTTAGGAGATACTGTCCATGCAAGGGAACATTTATTCCAACAGGGTCTGTTTCTTGGGGATTTGGGAAGATTGCAACTGTGGGTAATGTAAGGCTACCTCTTCCAGTTCTGGTCTCCTGGTACCTAGCTCGGGGCCAGTCACACCCAAGTGCCCAGAAAATGCCTGCTAGTTCAATTAAAGGGTTGACAAAAAAATATGGGTTAATGATCAATTTTCCTTCACCCAGGTCAGAATGAATTCAGATGGGTTTAACTGCAGCACAATGGATTCAGGTTAGGTGAGGATGGTTGTAGAGTGAACGAAACTTGTAATTCACCAGAATGAGTGATAGAGAAGGCATAAAAAGGGATGGCTTTATAAATAGGGCGTTTTTCCTTCAGTTTTTGATAGTCTGAAGATTCCCTCATTCTTACTAGTAATAACAATGATGCAGTGAGGTTATTTCACAGTTGCAGGATACTTATTTTTTCATGATGCTGTCATATCCACTCTCATTAGCTGCTCATAGTTGCTCTGTGAAGTTGGTAAGCAGAACTTATTTCCTCCATTTTGGTTTCAGAAACTGAGGCTCAGAGAGGTAAAATGGCCATTTCAAGTCTCCAAGCTCTATTTGGTGATGGTGCTCCATCTAGAATCCAGGCCCCATTTCTGGGTTAGTTCTTAGGATCAAGATGATGGAGCCTTCTCCAAGTAGGCTTTGGGGTTTGCAGTCTTTGGCTGCCAGGATCCCAGGGCTGGAGATGCTGTGGATGAAGACTGACCAGGGACTAGAGAGCAGAGATCAGTGGTCCTGGCTAGGGCGGAGCTGGAGGAGCTGGTCATCAATGGCCTGGCTATTTCATTGGCCATGATCCTCAGAGGCCAATTGTCCAGGTCTCAGAGGTCCCTGGGAGGTATGGGCTACAGGCTCATCAGAGGGCACCAATGGAGTGGAGAGCAGCACCGAGAATGCCAAGATGGGGATGGTGAGTACAGAGAGCCTGGAAAGGAGAGAAGGTGGGGAGGGAGGGCTGGCTATGTGTTTGCTTGGGTGGGGGCACTCAGTGGCCATCCAGGATGCCTTCGGTGCTCCTGCTTCTAGGGTGAGGGCCATGTTGGCCAGGGTAGTGCTTGCTTGTTGGCCCATCCAGAAGCTAATAAGCTCTCAAGTAACTGCAGATAGAGCTGGTGACCACTGGCAGCCACCATTTCTGAGGTTGTCCAGAGCATTTGGATGGCTACTTGGGAGTGGCTTTCCTGCTCCCACGTCCAGTCAAAATAGCAGCAGTTCAGGGCACTTGCTGAAGACAGACCCTTTCCCACCTGAAGTTATTAGACTCGACCTTGCCCCTGGAAGCCTATTGAACAAGACCTAAATTATTACTTGCCGTAGCAAAAATCCCAGGAAGAGAGGGAATGAGATGAGGCAGAAGATGTAGTCAGAGACTGGATCCTGGAGGACCTGATCAGCTTTGCCTTGGAGACTGGACTTTCTCCTCTAGGTAGAGGGGAGCCACTGAAGAGTTCTAAGCAGGGGAACAACAAGCCAGGTTTGCCTATTATAGAGATCACTTTGGCACTGGTACAGATGATAGATTGGAGGAGATAAGCCTAGAGAAGGGAAGCCAGTTGGGAGACTATTGCAATATTCTCTCCAGGTGAGAGGTGAAGGGTTTACATTTGATGGGGTAGGAGATTGGAAACCACTGCAGGCATCTGAGTAGGCGGTATCACAGCAGAAGTCAGGGAAGTGAGGAGAGTGTGTGGGCAGAGTCTGTGTTTAAATGTCATTCCATTGACATACTTCTCTCTCCTTCCCACCCCACGATCTACCAAGCCAGGATCTTCTGTTCATATCTTCTCTTAGCAGCCATATCACTCAACAGGGTGGGCTAAGCTGTTCAGAGCTGACTCGACATAGTCTCATGGTCTGGAGATGCTGAGCAGAGATTTCAGGTTCGTCAGGTCATGGTTGCTTTGCCCTTTCCATCTTGGAAACAATTCTGAGTAGAAAATTTAAGTCATGGTCATGAGGACCATGCCTGATTTTTCTCTCCAGCTGGAAGTGAGCTGGGGAAGGGAGGGGAGGGAGGAGGGAATCTTCACCTGCCTAAATCACATAACCAAGTCTACTCCCTCTTCCTGCTCTTTGAAGACAGCCAGAGATCCAGAAGTGAGCGAAAGGACCATGAACTTTGTCATGGGGACATTCAGAGTCTCTAGACCCCTGACACCTTGGCACAGGAGAGCAGTGGAGGGCTGAGAATAGCTCAAATTCCCTGGAAGTTCCGTAGCCATATGGAGAAGATGTCAGCTGGACCTGTTTGGAGTCATGAGGAGGCCATATGGGACAGTGGAAGCCATGGATGCTTCAAAACTAACAGATGGGGCTGAAGCCTGGCTGCAGCACTCAACAGTGAGCAATCCTCAGGGCTTCTCCAAGCTTCCGTTCTCTCATTTAGGAAATGTCAATACATCACATGTTTAATATGAAAATCGAGTGGGCCAGCCTGTGATCAAAAGTATCTAGAATGAAGTACCTAGTGGGGGTGAGTTCAGTAGAAAAAAACTAAATATAGGTTGGGGTTTAAAGATCATCAAATCCCCCCTCCCCTTTTATTACAAATGTGAAAATGCTGACCAATAGAGGTGAAAGGCCTTAAATCACCCCAAGGTGATAGAAGGCATTACCAGATGGCATTCTCTGAAGGCTAAGGTGGTAGTAAAGAGTAAGATGGAGTGGAGAGGAGAAGCAAGTGGGAAGAACAGCCAGATGGCAGTAGTTGGGAATGGAGTGGTGTTAGGAATGGAAAGAACAAATGGGGAATCTGAGAGATGTTTGGTAGGAGAGACAATGGGACTTGGGGATATGGGAATAATCAGGGGAAGGGGTTAGAGACAACCAAAGTATCTTTACTTGGAAAGATTGGAGGAAAAGTTGTCTGCCTCAGAAGGGGATGTTTGAGAAAGGGAACAGATGAGGTCACGGGGGATAGATAATAGTACACTTGTGGACTTCTTGTGTTTGAGGTGATGGGGTTGCCCAATGAAGGGGTCCTAGGTGATAATCCAAGCAGGAGTTTAGGTCTGAAGAAATACATTTTTAACTAGCTGCATTGACCTCAGAGAATGAATGGCTTGTTCTAGGGAAATAGCAGTGAGATAACATGGATAGACTTTGCCACAAGCATTAATATCGCCCCTTCCACAACCAGATACATTTTCAAAATGTGACTGGTGTAAAACCCAATCCACAAACAGACACTGAGAGACCACTAAGTGCCAGGAACTACGGAAAAAGCAAAATTACGCCGGGCAAGCCTCTGGTGCCAAGATTATAATGCAGTTGGTTGTACAAGGCATACCCTTCTGAAAAGGTAAACACACGTCAAACACGAGTGAAAAAAAAAAAAGATCATGGTGCAGCCTATGAATTATTTCCACATGAATGACAATACTTTTGTTGCAGGAATCCAGGGAAGAGAGAGCTGCAGGCTACGGGGTGGTGAGGGAAGGGTGGGGATTTGCACAGGGCTCGCCTTTGCTGGGTGTCTGAACCCACGGCCACTCTCACAGACCACCACCTACCAATAGACCAGCGACACTCTCTGCTTCCAGGCGGCTGCATCTCAGGTCTGGAAAGTTCTCGCCTTGAGTCTGCCAAGCTCCTGCTTTGTGCATCAGTTCTGCCTAGTCCTGTTTTCACCTTAATTACTCACATCCCAGGCAATGATGATGCCCATAAATCATGCAAAGATCACAGCTTTCTGATCAATCTCTACAGTAAATGGACCTGAAGAAAGGAGGAGTAATAAAGGCTTATTAATCCTGACTAGCACGCAGTTCTGGCCCTCGAGGACAAGTAATAAATGTTTAATAGCCCAATCATACCTGTTTCGTAATTTCTGAATCCCATTGCTTGCTAATTCTAGGTTTATTAAAGAATTATAAACTTTACATTGTTGTAAAGACATAATTGCTATTTCATTGCTTATTTAATATGAGCTAATTATATTAGAACCAAGTTCCCCCCATTCATATGAAGTATCAATTAGTTGTTTTAAACTATTGATTTGTATTTAATTAACTATGCTATTACATACCAATTAAATTCTTATAAGAGAAACCGGAAACAGCTGTGGTCCTAAATTAAGTTTTTTTTTTTTTTAAACAATGAATTACATAAAAAGCTCACGTGAACCATCCTCTTTTAGGAAGAGTTGACAATCATTTTGATAATTCCAAGAAGTTTTGTGTGACCACAGCTCCTCCTTCCCAGCTCTTACAGAGAGTCCCCGTATAGATTCATATACAACAGCAATGACTAATCCAGGGGTAGCTCTTGACCAGCCCTGCCTTCCTCAGCCTGCCTCAGCCATGTTATCCACCAGCTGACACCGTCCCACCCATACCCCAGTGGCCGGGCAGGCAGCGTGTTAGCAGCTCCACCATGGAGCTACACCAGCTGTGGGGTCTTCTGGCCCAAGCTCCCACTTGCCTGTGGGAAATCTGGGTGCCTGTCTCATGATCATCAAACCCATGGCTTCTCCAAATCTCTGCTCGACTGGCCTAAGTCTCATCAACTTGGGTAGGATAAAGACCAGGTGAGTTATTGATCAGCAATGGACATTTGACTTTCTGTCTCTTGTTTTCCTCTCACATCAACCACAGGAAAATCGATCTTATTACCCACAATTTTTTGTATAAATAAATTGACATTTTAGAGGGGTAAGGAATTTGCCCAGAGTCACACAGCTGGTGAGTGGCTAGGCTTGGAGTTAAAGCCTGACTGCCTGCCTTGATGCGTCATGCCACACTTCGTGCTCTCTGCTTGATACAACTCCTCACCAGGTCTGAGTCGCAGCCCACTTGGCTGGGTCTCCGAAACCTTGCCTGGCCCTTGCTCTTTTTTTCTCCTTGGAGGGCTGGACTTATACCTTCCACCCTCAAACACTGTGAAGGGTCTTTCTCTCAACTGATGAATTGCCTGGAATTCCAAGATGGCCAGCAGAGACTCTGAATGTGGCCTTTCTTTGGGACTCTTGGCCGTCAGTGAAGGGTCCAAGGTTGGCAGAGCTGACAACAGCCTTGTGCACACTGGAATTGGGACCTGGCTACCCACTTTAGGGACTGGATGCCCCTCTCCATTGGCTAGCATCACCCTGGGCCAAGTTCACTCAATTTACCATCACAATTACAGTTGCCATTGACTGATTGCTTATGAGTTGCTCCTCTCTGGGCTAAGCACTTGACATGCCTTGTCTTCTTGAATTCTCATAATATCTCTATAAGGAATGTACTATTTTGATCACTATTTGATAGAAGAAGAAACCAAGAATCAGAAAGATGAACTAATCGAAGGTCATACAGCTAGTCAATGTTGAGGCCAGTAAAACTGCTTGGAAGCTTGATTCCTTGGGCTCCCAGCATATCTGTAGAATCTGTGAGGGGTGCAGGGGGGAGGTGGAGTTTAGTAATGCCAACTGAAGAATTTTGGGGGAAATGGTTTTCTCGCAAGTGCAAGAATACCTCGGCCCACCTCGAATTTAAGACGTCCAATGCCAGTGGGTTCATTGCCCTGCAGGGAACACACAAACAGGCTCACGGAGACCATTCCACCTGCCATCAGACATTTTGCCTCGGGAGTAACAGGGACTTCTGAGGGCCAGATGCCTGGAAGGCATTTAGGCTTTTCCTAAGAGGAAGCTGGAAGTGGCTGACTCATGCTTGAATGAGGCTAGGTGTTCGACAGCTGCATGCCCCACCATGGGGGAGGCTCAGCCTGGCATGAAGAGGGAGATTCTGTCTCTCTGTTTTCTGGTAGGACCAACAAAGTCTCCAAAAGATGAAGACTGTAGGCAAAAAGGGGGCTTGAGCATCACACCCCAACTCCAGGTAACCCCTTTCCTCATCCCGTACAGTTGTCTTGAGGCCCAGAAACTCGGGAAGACAGAGCCCAAAAAGAAGCTATAAACATCAAATGGATTTGTGGCATTGAACCTTCGTGCATGTTAGAGGATACACAGATGATTAGCCCCATTTTACACATGAGGCTCAGGGATGGACTTTCCTGCAGTCACACCAATGGGAAGTGGGGGAGCCAGGGTTAACATCCAGGCCCCTCTTCCAGGACGATGACTGAATGCTGTGACCCCAGCCCAGGGGTTCAGAGGACCCCCAAGGGAAGAGGATGGCCACCTCTAGACGGTGGGGCCCGAAGGAGCCACGGGCCTTGATGCCAGGGCAGGAGAGCACTGAGATGGCCTCTGGGAAGTGAGGCTGGTGGGGAGGCCATGCCTGGCCCTTGGGCCCTGAGAATGGAGCAGGAGGAGGGACAGGTGGTGGGGAGGGGAGCCTGGAAAGCACCCACCCGCTCGGGATGGGTCGGGACATGGAGAGGTACTGCTGCTTGCTTATGTGCTCCCAAGCCTCCTTGTCATCCCTTTATGGCCCAAATAAAATCTTAAAAGCCGAGGCTTAACGGAAAGTGTCCCCCTAGGGCCACCCACTGATGTAAAAGAAGGTATCACTGGAATCAGACAGGAATGCCTCGCTTCTGCCCTCAAACCCTGATGTCCCGCTGACCGAGTGGGTCGGGAAGAGGGAGAGCCCTGCTCTCACTTGGTACCAGGAAAGAGGGTACCATGTCAATGGAAGGGGATGACTGAGTCCCTAATGGACGGTCGGGAGGGACGTCCTCTCCCTCTCTGGGTAGAAAAGCCACCCAGGGGGGAGACTGGGCAATGGATGTGCCCTTGCCCCTGCCCCTGCCCCAGCCCCTGCTGCCCACCCAGAGCTCTAGTGCACAGAGCAGGCCTTGCAGCACGGGCCTCTTCCATCCAGAAACGCTGTGCACCGGGGCTGGGCCTACGTGCGGAGGGAAGGGCTGCACATTTTGTGCATGTGCTAGAGAGCTCTGTCCCTCCGCCCACGCTTTCTGAGTTCCAACTGCCCACCAGGGCCTTCTGACTCGGGCAACCTTGGGAGGGGAGGCAGGGGAGGAGCAGGGGGCCTGGGCTGGGGGTCAGGACTCCTTCCAGGGTGGTGCAATGGCTCAGGAAGCTGCCTGTGGCCCCCACTCATCCTAGGCCTGTGTGCGGCATGGAAGGTGCGAGAAGGCGGCAGGGTGAGGGGGGAAGGCCCAGCCCAGAAGGCAGGGAGCCCTGCTGTCCTCCTGTGACCGAGATCTGCACAGAGCCTCGCACACATCATTACAACTCTGTATCTTATAATTAAATGGAGACTGCCAGTTACTTCTCAGCACGGCAGCCACTCCAGCTCCTTGGAGGCTGCCTTTGTTTATTTTTATTTATTTATTTATTTAGTAATTATTTAGCTAGCTATCCAGATAGCTAGATGGGGGCCACCCCAGGCCCAGTTTTTTTTTGTTGTTGTTTGTTTTTTTTGCTTTCAAGAAGGCTCAGCTGCAGTCTCTCTCATTTGGTGCATAGAGAAAGGAGGAGGTGAGGAGAGCAGGGATATTCCATTCCTGGGAAGGGATTGGGGAGAATGCCACAGGGGCAGCTGTGCCAGGTGGGTCTTGAACCTACCCTTGACACTACCTCTGTGCTTGTCAAAGATGCATTATGGAAGACCCATGGATTCTGGAAAGCTCCATAGAAGTACCCTGGGTGGACCAGGGCATCCTCCTGGGGGTCTGGGATGTGGGCAGGAGAGTGTGGCAGTCAGGCAGTGCCCAGGCTTTAGCAACCAGCCCACCGGCCACCCTTCAACCCTCACGATGCCTTCAGATGTCAGTGGATCTGAGATGTTCTATCACCTGCCAAAGTCCCCCAGCTGGTCATGGCAGAGCTGGGATTTGAACACAAGACTTGGGGTAAAACCAAGCTCCCCTCCCACTGTCTTCCCCAGATCTCCAGATATAGCTGGCAGCCTGGCAGCAAAAAAACAAATTTCCTCTCTTCTCTTTAACCTTTCAGTGGCTGGGAGGAAAAGGGAGCCTGATAGCTTGGATTAAGGAATCAAGCTTAACAACAGACCCAGGGGAGTGATGTGGGACCACTAGCTGCCCTTCATAAGAACGTGAAAATTTACTTATGGAGAGAACAGCCCAGAGGGAGGCTGATTGCCAAGAGGTGGGTCAGTGGCTGCAGACACCCTAAGTAAAGAGCTGAGCCCCAGAAATGGGTCTCCATTTGGGGTCATCCACCTTGGCAGCCCCACTGGAGCAACAGAACGAAGGTGGCTAGGAAGGAGGAGATGTGTGTGTGAGCATGCACGTGCATCTCTGTGTGGGTGTGCTCATGTAGTATGGCAGGAGAATGGGAAGGAATCCCAAAGACTAAAGCAGACAACTCAGGCTTGAATCTTCCCCCAAAAGAAATTCACCAGCTCTGCCTTGGCCTTCCTATTCTACCAACCTGTTTGTTGGGACCTTCAGGAGCTGTTTAATGCTCCTCTTTGGAGCAGGGATGGGTGGTTCCAGAAAAGACCTGGTGGATCCACACTGGCCATTTCTGGGTCTGCTCAGGAGACACTGAGCTGACAAGGTTTTCATTGGCACATTGGAGGTGGGATTGGTGCGCTTCTGTGACCTATTGGCACAGGTGAAACCACCAGGGCCCCTTGATTCAGATGCTGGCCAGGCCCCAGAGGATGGGTGTGGCAATGTGACAGAGAGGCTGGGGACCCAGGGTTGGGGCTGCCGGTCTTACAGCTCTGGCTCACCTGGGGAAGGTTCTCTGGCTGGACGGAGGGAGGCAGGTCTAAGACCAAGAGGGTCCTTTAGGTGGAGGGGTCTGGTGAGCAGGAGGCCCCGAGTTGAGATACCTTGGCTTCAAAGCTTTCAATGGCAGTGCCATGTCCTCTCCTGGCTCCTGAGGCTGAGGGCACATTGAACCTACAGCCTTGGGAGGCCTCACACACTAGCGTGGCTCTTAGACTGCCTCTTGCCTCTTGTCTACATCCTGATTCTTCAGTCTGTAGAATGGAGACCTTCTGGAGTGGGGCGAGAGTGAGAGATGCTGGACGTAACCTGCTCAGCCAAGGTCTAGGGTGTGGGAAGGGCAAGGGGAGGAGAGGTGTGTTCTTTGAACCTGTGCAAACATATGTGACCCCCGCTGCACAAGGTGTTAGTGCCCTGTGGACGGTAGGTAGTTAGGAAAATAATGACACATTGTTATTAAAAAGAGGAGGGGGAAAGAAGCTGCTTAGCAGCTGTCCTCAGGGGACCCGCCACCCCTGGTTCTCATGATACTGTAGGTCCAAGCTGGTGACTTGAAGCCCCACAGGAACGGTCATTGTCAACCTCACCAGAAGCTGTTGAGTAACTGCAGGGTGAGCACAGGGTGCATATGAGTCTTTGGGGGATAGGAGAAGGTTAAGGCTCACTCTTGGAGTCTTGTGACCTAGCCAAAGAGTTAGAACAAATGCACAGAAAGGTCCATGCAGCAATCTTCTCATGACGCGTCCAGTTCAAGAATGGGACGAAAGGTTCTACTTGGCACTGTCCAGACCACGTGGAGGGGGCCCAGTTCTATAAGGAGGAGGTGGTCAGGACAGCGAGGGTCTGGAAGCCTTGCCATGAGGGTCCCAAGTGGGAGAATGGGGCCACTCAGGTAGGAGAGAGAAGACGGACTGCAGGGCTTTAGAGGAGAGAATTATGGCCATTTGGTGGAGGTGATGGGGGCAGGTTTCAAGTCAGCAGAAGAAAGAACTCGCCCTGGTGCCAGCCGTCCAGGGCATAGGTCCGTGGAGACCAGTGCCCAGGGATGGCCATCCTCTGGCCCGTCCTGCTGGGCTTGGGGTGTGGGCTGCAGCATTGAAGAGGTGAGCTGGTCCTGGCTGGGAGGAGCCGACTGTGCACTTCTCTTCCCAGCCTTGCCTCCAGTGATGGCATTTTGGCAGCTTCATGTCAGCCATGGGAGTATGGCGGCAGTGCTTACACCCAGGAAATGGGCAGCCATCAGGGCTCCTCCCTGCTCCTCCCCATCACCTTCCCAAAAGGTGGCGGGAAGCTGTTTACCCAGGGTCTGTTTCCTCAGGGCCTCCCCTGTGCTTTCTGCTTCATTTTAGGTGAGTCATCGTCCCTCCATGCTTCACCCTGTCTTTGTTGACCACTGAGTGGAAGCACATGGGTGGGCGGCCGTGACAGCTCAAGGGGTTCCCGCCCCGCCTCCTGGCTGGGCTGTCATTCAGTCATTCCAGAAAGATCATGACTGTCTTTAAAATCTACAGAGGGGTCAAACTCATGACCTTCCCAAGGGCAGCACATGCTCATGGCAGCAAATTCTTCCAAGTGCTGCTCTGGGGACCCCTGCTGCACTCTGACAAATGCTGGGAATCGTGGGAAGGCGGACGTCTTCCAATCCATTGTTGCCAGGGTAATGGGCAGTGACTGGTGGTGGGCTCCTGCAGGTGAGGGTCTCCTATCCTAGGGTTCCCCCAAGATTCCACGCCCCCCCCACAGTGTGATGAGAACAGCTGAAACAAGTAACCACAAATGATCTCATTGAATTCTTGCACCAGTCCTCTGAAGAGGTACTAGAATGACTGTGGTTGTGCAGAGGGGGAAACCGAGGCTTGGAAAGAGTAAATGCCTTGCTGGATGACAGCTGGCCTAGAAAGTGGCTGAGCTGAGGTTGGAGGCTGGGCTGTCTGGATGGAGCGCTACTGAGTCCCACCTTTCCCCCAAGTGGAGGGCTTTGCCACCCCCAGACGTGAGCTGTGCTCACATCCAAATGTCCTGGCCAGGTGACGGGCTGAGAATGTGGGCAGCTCTGAGAGTTACAGTGAGGAAACAATATCACCCCAACTTTCCCTCATCCTATGTGATGAGTGAAAAGGGGGTGCTCAGAGGGACCAAGTCGGAGGATAATGCCTGAGTCCCTTCCGCTGGCTGGGGCCATGGGGAAGGCTGGCTGCCACGGATGGACAGGGAGGCAGCAGCTGCTGGAAGTTCCGGGGGCCAACGGTTCGCAGAGGCAGAGGCAAAGCACAGGGCAGCCTGGGTCTGGCTGCTTGCCTCTCCCTGCCCGAGTGAGCCACTACCTCTGCTGCAGGCCAAGCCCTGGTGTCTATCCTGGTGACCTGTGCCCCCAAATTCTCCCTGCTCGGGGCAGACCCCTGTGTCCTGGGCCTCCTGGTCCTTCCTGCTCAGGGCAGACCCCAGCGACTAGTGGCCTGCTGGAGGCAGATGCTGGCCTAATTTCAGGGAAGCCTGATTCTGCTCTAACTAGCTGGGTGACCTGGGTGAGTCACCTGATCTTTCTGGGCCTCAGTTTCACCACTTGCAAAACAAAGCATTTGAACTGGGGCAGGGGACTTAACCTGGTGCCCAAGGACCTCTAGGGGACTTCAGCTGGGGGGACTGTTATGTTCTATGTTCTTCTGGATTTGCATACACAACTGAATAGGCACACGTCTGTCTAGGGAGAGGACCCCGGCTTTCATCCCACCTCAAAGGGGCTGATGCCCTCCAAACCAAAAGGGTCTTTAAGGTCCCTCTGGCTTTAAGACCTGCTGGGTCTGAGGACCTCCCCTTCCTTGATGACTAGAGCTCAGTAATGAGGCAGACTGTAGGGAACTGAGGGCTACAGACAGCATTTCTACTACTTTTTTTTTTTTTTTTTTTAACCAAGGTAATTTTCTTCTGTGTGTTGGGAGCTCTCGGCATGTGATGAATTTCAGCTTCGGCCCCTGGCTGAAGTGTGGAGGCAGCCCTCCTGCCTGCTTCTTTCCTTTATGCCAGCTCACGTAGGGGGAGACTTCCCAAGGGGACGACGGAGAGCCCCCCCCTTTCCTGGAAGCCTGCGGTTGGGGAGGAGGACACGTGCACAGGGTTCTGGAGTCCACGATATACCACCTGCGGGGGGGACCCACAGGTGCTTCAGAGAGGCTCCAGCAGAGCCGTCCTATCGCGGTTGTACACTATTCCTCTGTGAATTTTTTTTTGCCTCTGGTCTTGTGTACACATTTGATCTTGTATATTTAGTTAGAAATTTCACAGCCCGTTAGAACCAAGAGGGAGCTTAGAAATCACTCCATTCAACCTTGCACAGAAGAGAAAACTAAATTTTGAGGAGGAGAGCAACTTGCCCAAAGTCACCTTCCAACCCTGTGAGTGCCCCAAATGGCAGGGATGATCCGACCCCTGTTGGCTCCCCTAGTCTGTTTCCCAGCCCCCCACTTCCCCGCCCCGACAGGGCGAGTTATATTGGGCAGGCTTTGTTTCTAGTTTGGCGATTGTGTCCTGCTGATTCCAGTTCTGTGCCTTTGATCTTGCAGTTCCTTCTACCAGGACTCTTGCACTGCCCTCAAACATCTCATCCCACTCATGGTTCAAGAGGCCCCTCGAGAAACCCTCCTTTTTCTCACCCTCCCAGGCAAGTGGGCACCACCCTCATCTGGGCACCACCCTGTACCTTTGTTACAAGATACAAGACTCCGCATGGATGACCCGACGATGGTTTATCATCTTTTGCGCCACCCTCCTAGACTGTGAAGGGGGGACCGTGTTTATTAATCCTGTCTCCTTAGTCCCCAGCACAGAGCCTGGCACAGAGAAGGCATTCAATACACACGTACACTTGAAGAGGGACGTCACGGCCGGGGACACTCTACCCTTATGTCCTACAGATTGCCATTTCTTAAAAATGTACTTTTATCCATTTTTACTCCACCCCTCCCCTGCCCCTCGTTTTTGCTGTTTTTGTGTCCATTCGCTGGACAATTCTGTGTGTCTGTTTCCTGCCTTTTCTTCTCATCCTTCTCCTGTCTTCACTGGGATTTGCCTCTGGGACCCTCCGATGTGGGAGAGAGGCATCCTACTGCTTGCACCACCTTAGTTCCTGTTTTTTTGGCACATCTTGTCTTGGCTCTCCCTTGTGTCACTCTCCTATTACATCATCATCTTGCCACGTGGTTCGGGGGGGCCTGACGGCACACCTGTGCACAGGGCCTGGCGGCGCACTCGCTTGCAGGGCCTGATGGTGCACCCACATGCGAGACCTGATGGCATACCCACACACGGGGTCTGGCGGCCCACATGCCTTCTATATTTTTCTTTATTTTTACCGGAGGTCTCGGGGATCAAACCCAGGTCCCTCCATATGGGAGACGGATGCCCAACCATTTGAGCCACATCCGTCCCTGCACACAGATTGCCGTTTGACTTAGCTCCTTGAGTCCTTTCTAAATCTTGGGTGCCAATCAGCTGAGAGCTCAGGTGATGCTTTGAGAACAGGCATACTGTGGAGGGCTTGGAACACTGGGCAGGGAACCAGGGCTTCCCCCTCCTCCTTTTTACACTTGCCTCTGTGCAGCTGGCCATGGGGTCTCCAGCTTGCCCAGGCCAAGCCCCGTGTGGTCCCAGGAAGGCATGTGCACCCACTGCCTTCCTGGGGAGTCTCCTGCGGGGAGTGGGGTGCTACAGTTTCTGCACACCCTGGACAAGCAGGGCAGTGTGTGGCCTGGGCTGCCTCAGCTTCCCCTCTGTGTCCTGGAAGGATGAAGCAGCTATTGACTCTTCTGGATGTGGGAACTCTGCCTTGCCTGGTCCTGCCCTATGCCAAGAGTCCCCCTGAGCCACAGAATGAGCCTGAGCATCTAACGTCGAGAGCCTCTGGACTCCCGATGAGGTAGGGAAAGGAACACTGCAGAGAGAGGGTGAAAGGTTCTGGAAAGGGGCTGCCTTTTACTGGGTGCCTATCACAGACCACCCCTTACCTCCTTTACTCCTACATAAGGTCAATATCCATAGTTCCATCTCACACCTGAGGAAACAGAGACTCTGGGAGTTCTGTAACTTGCCCCAGGACACACAGCTAAGTGTGTCTGTCTGACTTCCCTTGGTTCTGGCCCTGGTTCTGCTTGTGTGATTTGTCTGGCCTTGCTGGGTGATCTTGAGCAGATCTTTTACCCTCTCTGGGCTTCCATGTTCTCATTTCGATGAAGAGGGACTGTTAAGCGAGGGCTCTCTGCCCGGCCCATTCTCCCTGCTCAGGGCAGCAGGGGCCTGGTGGAGTCCCAGCCTAGCTCCAGAGCTGGCCTGTTTGCTAGGTCCTCTGCGTTTTGCCAGCGGCCCAAGTGGCCGACTTTTCCGACCTCACTAAGCCCTGGTTTGTGTTTCTGCCTTCAGTGTTTTGCCTGCAAGAATTGGTATCAGTGCTCAGTCCCCTGATGCTGCCGGAAGCAATAATCCAGACACGGCCCAGGGGTTTAGTGGAAATCCTCCACTGTAGCAGAAGAAAGTAGAATCCAGAGAAGCAAAGATTTCGGCAGATGCAAAGTTTGTTCATTTACCTACCAAATCCAGGCTGCTTGGCAGGGACAGCTGAGAAGCAGACAGCTGCCCTCAGCTCCAGGTCGGGTGGGGACAGGGTGGGAGATGAACACAAAAAGGTTGCCCAGATCTCCCCACGAGGAAGGAAGGGGTAGGCCCCCTAGGATCCGCACTCTGCACTTGGACTGATTCAACACGTACTGAGGGCTGACCGCCTAACAGGCCAGCCCTTCGTGTGGTCATTCTGGCTCTCCTGGTCAATCCTCACATTGGTGGAAGAAGTAGGATCATCTTGTTTAGGTAAGAGGCTCAACCAGCTTAGGTGGCTCGTCTGAAGTCACAGCCTCCACAGACGACAGAACAGAGAAGAGTTGCTCGTTACAGATGTTCCATTTCTCTGCTCCCCAGATCATCATGGCAAATCACCCCGGTGTGTTGAGGCTTCTTCCCTGGTCCCACACCTCCCGGGTCCACCTGGAATCTCCTCAATCTGACAAACCCTTCTGTGGTCGCAGAGCTTCCTGCCGTCCTCGACTGACTGTGGACCCTTCCATGCCCAGGAGGCTACGTGGTTTCCAGGGAAAGGATGCTCTCTGTCCAGGCTCACCGGAGACTCTGGGGTGATGGGTTCTCTTTCTAAGACAGGCTTTTCCATTTCTAAGACTCTGCACCTCTCTGCAGGCTCTCTTCCCGGCATGGCTCCTCCTGGAACCCTTCCACCATCCCAACGGTGTTGAAAGCCCAGCTGCTAAACGCACCGCCTAGCACACAAGAGGTTCTCTCTTGCTCTCTGTCTCTCTCTATTTACATATGGAGACATGCCGTGAATCCACAAACAAGCCCAGCATCACGACTGTAAGCATGTACTAGAGAGTCAGACCTAGGTTCAAATCCCAGCTCCACCGCCTATTAATTGTGCAACCCTGGGCAAGACATTGGGCTCCTCTCAGAGCTTGCTTCCTTCTTTGTGAAATGGAAATAGCAGTACCACCCGCTGCAAGGAGCTGCTATGGGATAAAATGAGATCAAGCAGGAAAAATGCATAGCAAGGTGGCAGGCACTCAGTGGGGTCCCCTGAGGAGGCTCCGGCAGCGGTGTCCGTGGCCCACGGAAAAAGCCCGTCCTCGTGGTTTGGAAAGTGGCAGCCCAAGGCAGATCCGAGGCTGCCAGAGAGGCAGGGCTGCTGAGCGCAGCCTAGCAGAAGGCATTAGAGGCCATTGTTTTAATCAATATCCTATTATTTCCTCCGCGGCATCTCTCCCCATGTTTATTCTGTGTAAATGGGGTTTTTCAATGATGTGAGTGTGTTAGTGTAATGTAGCTGACATTCAGCATGTGCAGTCTGGTGGCTGCCCCTCAGGACCTCCAGGAAAATGAGATGATGTATCCGCCACTAAGCCGTCCTCGTGAGCGAAAATTTGAGGATTACGAGACGTGGCGGTGGTCGGGGGATACGGTGCCTGAGTGAGGGAGATGGATGAAAAACGAGGGCCCTGGAGAACGGTCTGGCTACCATGGTGAGAATGTGCCCAGCCAGTGCCCCAGAAGTAGGATGCTGGGGTTCCCATCTCCTTGCACCCCGGTTCTTGATCTTGTCCAGCACATCCCAATACCTTTGTGTGGTTTGGCCAACGCTCGTGGATCCTGCCGGTCCACCTTCTCTGGCCAGCCGCTCCTCACTCTCCTGGACTCTCGAGGGTCCCCTTCTTCTCCTCTTGATACCTGCCCCTGGCCCCCGTGGTCTGAAAACTCATTTTTGGATATGCGTCTCTGGCTCTGCCCTGGTCTGTTAGGCTCGCCTCAGTATTGCCATCAGGGGAGGCAGGGACACAGGGGTGGCCTTTCCAAATTTTCCGTGTGGGCTTTGCTCCCCACCCCCAGTACCAGGGCACTCTCAGAGACAAATGTTGGCATTACCAGCTCCTCTCCTTCTAGACTGGATTGAAGTTGAAGCAGGAGGGATTTAGTTTAGACTTGAGGAAGAAATTCCTCATCACAATATGATTAAAGTTGCAGGCCAGATAACACTACCACACGCAGCTCACAATAAACAGGCCAGAACCCCCCACAATGGCCACTTAACCCAATACTAGCAGCTAACAGAAACGGTTGAATTTATTTGTGTAGCCCTCTGGAATGCATCATAAAGACATTAGCCTTTATCAGAGAGGTTGTGGAATTGAATCAAAGGGCTGAGCTTTCATCCCTTTTTCTTAACAGGCTTTGGAAGCAGAGGTCTGGATGGGAAAAGCTCTTGATTTTCCACCTCCAGGCCAAATGGCAAAGAGGCCTTCCAAGGGAGGCCACCTTTAGGAAATGCAGGGAAAGGGCTCCATGTCTGTTCATTTGTCTATAATGTTTGTCAAACTCTGGGGGTCCATCTTGCTAAAAGGTACTACATAAATGTAAATGGTTGTCGTTACCATTAAGCTCTGCCCGTGTATCTTAAACCTACCACACGGAATGGGATGGGAATTGGGCTTCCGGCTTCCCTCCACGGCCTGAGAGTGATGAGGGAGGTGTTTTTCTTGGCAAATAAATATGATATCATAAGGCCTGGCATCCTTCCAGCCTGAGTAACGGCCGTCTGCCTTCCTAATTCCCTCCTCAGCTTGGAACAGGAATATTATTCTTTACTTCTCTCTTTAAAAACAAACTCTCTTTTGGAGAGCATTATTCAGCTGCAGGAGCCCTCCCCAGACGAGGCTGCATTATGACGATGGGAGTGAGGGATGAGCTCAGATTACAGCACAGTTTGGGAAAACACAGCCAGACGTTTGGAGGGGATCTGGAGTCAGAACGGCCCCTCTTCCTGTGTCCTTGCTCACGCGGAGCATGGTGCCACAATCAATACAAATCCCATTTCTTAGCTGCTGCCATTTTCCTCGTCTAAATCATCATGGAGCAACTAGGTACTGATGTAACCCAACTTGAGCTCAATTTTCCCTTCAAGTACCACATTGTCTTGCTGAGCCTCTCACTGGGCATGAGTTTGGGGAGGGGCTGCTTGTGGTTTCTTGGCTCACCTTGATACACATAACCCCCTCCCAATTTGCTCCTCATGAGATCTTTAAAACAATCCTGGGAGAGGTGAAAGCAGGGTATTGTTACTTTCCCTTCTACAGACAAGAGAAAACAGAAGCAAAGAGATTGAATGACTAGTTCAAGGCTGCAAAGTTTATACGGCAGAAATGGGAGTTAAACTCGGGTCTGTTGGCTTCAAATGCCATTTTCACAACACCACGTCACATCCCCTCACTCTCCTGGGTGTTAAGGACTCTGGTGCTGCCGCTTCCAAGGTTGACCTAGCTCCTCCTGGGTGGTACAGGGGAAAGGCACCAGCCAGGAGCAAGCATGTGTTTCATTCCGCTGGCCACTCATCTGCTGAATTCTCACTGGCAATTTGCTCATGAAGGTGAGGCTCACACCTGGCCAACCTCCCAGAGAGGTCTTGAGGTAGGTATGGCCAAGGCTTGTGCAAGTGTAAGCAGAGGTGTGAACAAGTGTGCAAAGGTGGGGCATTGTTGAGGCATTCGGTGAATATTTACAGAGCCTCTGGCAGATACCGGGCACTGGGCGAAGCTTGGGAACACTCTGTAAAAAGACTGAGTCTAGTGGCAGATTAGTGGGTGAGACAAGCCAATGGACAATTCTAGTACAGAGTGGCGGATGCTCTGGGTGGGGTGGGCTGAGGGTGCCATGCAGAAATGCATAGGGAGAGCCCCGATCCCAGACGTGACGACTCTTGGAGACTGTTCCTAGGGCCAGGACATCTAAGCTGAAACTCGAGGGACCGAAAGGAGGCAGGCAGATGGAGATGGGGGTGGGCGTGGGTGAAGAGGGCTCCAGGTAGAGAAAATAGCATGTGCAAAGGCCAGGGGTAAGAAAGAATATCCGTACCGGGGCATGAGATTGGAGGGAGAGTGGCAGGAGCGAGGGTGAGAGCTAAGCCAGGAGCAGTTAGCAGATACCATATGGGGGGGTCATCAATCAGAGGCAGCAAATCCATGGAGCCGCCATGTCCCCAACCCCATCCCCATAGCCAGGAGAGTTTTGCTCTGAGCTCCTTCAGCTTTCAGTTGTGTACAGAGGAGGAACTGGAGATGCATGCAAAGTGGAACAGGCGGTGCCAACCGCAGAATCCAAACACCCGGCCGTGCTTTATCTAACCGAAGGACAGTAATCTGGGAGATGTTCATTTAACATATTTCTGCCTTCAGAATGGCTTTTACTTTTCACTAAATTGAAACCTCAGTACAATATATGTGAATGATTAGGCTGTGTAATACATTCCTGCAAATTTAGATTAGGAATGATTATGACTTAAGTAAAATAGCTGAACACAATTCTTATTGCCATCTATCTTTTCTCTTCTTTTTAGTGTTCATGGGCATGATGGGTTGTAAGGAATGAATGATTTTAAGGAGAGCCGAGGCCTGGGTGCAAGGAGGGGCTGAGGTCTGTCTTTGGATGGCTCTGAGGAAGGAAGGAGGGGCTTGCACAAGAGACATGGGATCTGGGATGCAGAAAAAGAGCTTCAGACCAGGAGGCAGGAGTTGGGGGCTATAAGTCCTGGCTCTGCCATTTATTAGCTGTGTGACCTTAGGAAAATTACTTAGACTCTCTGGGTCTTAGTTTCCCCATCAGCAAAATGGGCTTACCCTTTCTGGCTCCTGGGATTGCAGAGCTGAGATGAGATGGGGGAATGGGTTGAGGGCTGCCTAGTGGCCGAGGGCTTGGCTGAAGAGTCAATGCCTGGTTCAACTTCTGCTTCTACCACTTTCTAGTCATTTGACTCTGGCCTTCTTGAGCTGCTCAGCACCTAGTGTCCTAACCCACAAAATGGGAATGGGTGTGCTTGGCTGCGGGTCCCTTTGTGGAGAGGATTAAATGAGATTTTCCATGTTAAAAGTGTTCTGCCTGCTAATATTCTCAGTGTCCTGATTTTGTGATAATCAGGGTAGGCTAAACATTTGCTATATTAGAAACCATGCATGTGTCCCCAGACCTAGTTTTTCTCCCTAGGTCTGGTTTTTAGAATGCTGGTGATAAACTAAGCCTGAGTTATTATATTGACCATCCTGTATGGGAAGTGACTGTAACTCTAGGTATCTTTGGTCAACCTTAAGAGATATAGTAGAGGGACAGATGTGGTTCAAATGGTTGGGCATCCTTCTCCCATATGGAGGGACCTGGGTTCGATCCCTGGGACCTCCCAGTAAAAATAAAAAAAAGGAAAATATAGAAGGTGCGAGGGCCTCCAGACCCTGTGTGCAGGTGCACCACCAGGCCCCACGAGCCACACAGCAAGATGATGATGTAACAGGAGAGTGACACAAGGGAGACCCAAGACGAGACGTGCCGAAAAACCAGGAACTAAGGTGGCGCAGGCGATAGGACGCCTCTCTTCCACATTGCAGTTTCCGAGAATTGAATCCCAGTGAAGACAGGAAGAGAAGGATAAGAAGAGAGGGCAGGAAACAGGCGCAGAGAGTTGCCCACCAAATGGACACAAAAACAGCAAAAACGGGGGTGGGGGGGTAAAAATGAATAAAAGCAAATAAATAAATAAATCTTTTTTAAAAAGTGTAGGGGAGTAAGATACAGACTATAGTTAGTAATAATACTTTGACGATGCTCTTGCATAATTTGTTAACAAATGTTTCACAACAATGTGTTTATGGGGGTGAGGTGATGTTTGGGAGCCCTGTATGATGCTATGCATGTTTATTTTGTAAGTTCACGATGTTTACTAAATACTTGTGGTTTATGCGTGTTCATGTATGAATGACATACTTCAATAAATTATTTAAAAAAAAAAAAGCGCTCTGCCACTTCAAGAACTCTGCACACCAGTGTTCACGGCAGCATTACTCACGATCGCCGAAAGGTGGAAACAGCCCGAGTGCACATCGGTTAACAAATGGATAAACAAAATGTGGTCTGTCCCTACAATGGAAAATTTTCCAGCCAGAAATAGGGATGCAATTTTGACCCATGCGGCAACACGGATGGACTTCGAAGACCTCATGTTGAGTGAAAGAAACCAGACACCGAAGGACAAATTTTGTATGGTCTCTCTGATAGGAAATAATTAGAATAAGCACATTCATAGAGTCAGAAACCAGAATACACGTCACTAGGGGCCGGGGTGGGGGTAGGGAATGGAGAGTTAAAGCTTAAACGGTTTGTTTGGGATGATGGAAATGTTTTGGTAATGGACGGTGGTGATGGTAGCCCAACAATTGTGAGGTGGGAAGAATGTAATTACTGCCACTGAATTATTATGTTTGAATGTGGTTAAAAAGGGGAAATTTTAGGCTATATATGTGTCACTAGAATAAAAATTTTAAAAATCCACAGGAATATACCACACTAACAGTGAACTCGAATGTAAAATATGGACTGTAGCTATTAGTACAATTATAATAATATTGTTTTACCGATTGTAACAAAAGTACCGCTCTAAAGCAAAGTGTTCATTATAGGGAAAACTAGGTGTGTGTGTGGGGAGTATGTGGGACCTGTTATTTTGTGCATGATTTTTTTCTGCAGACCTACAACTTCTCTATTAAAGAAAAAGGGAAATAAATGTAAGCCCCTTGAGAGGCTGCACTGGCTGGCTGGGGTGGGAAGATGCCCTTCTCTGGAATATCCCCTGGACTGGTGTGATGGAGCCTGGCGGGGGCGGGGGGTAGTATGTGTCTCGGGATGGAGAAGGGAAAGGGAAGAGAGGGATCCTGGTGGAAATTTCCCTTTGGATTCCAAGCCCTACCCCTCCCCTGGTCCACTCCCAAGCCTTACCCTGCTCTATTTTAACCCCCTACGACCCTGAACATTTCTAACAGCCTATGTGATTGGCCACTTTATTATGGTTTGGTTTGGAGCCTCTCCCTGGTTTGAAGGGGAGCCCTACAAGGGCAGGCTTTGTTTACAGGTCTAGCCCAGGCACCCAGAGCACAGCTGGCACCGAGCAGGCACTCAGTAAGTACGTGTTGAATGGGTGGACCCATGAGTGAGGCTGGAATTCAGTCTTGGAGAGTAACTGAGAGGCGGCGGGGGTGGGGAGCAGGCTAAACAAGGGCATCAGTCATCTCAGCAGGGAGCTTGCTGCAGGGAAAAAGAAATGATAGCAATTTGGTGCATGGAGCTGGGCACCCATCCTTCATGGAAACCACAAGGCCCCCCACTCCCAGATTTTTCCCAGGAAAGCCCCAGGTCCCAGAAGCCTCTTTGCATTTTCCCTGTTCTCTCCTAGCAACCTGCCCAAATGCCTTCCAATCATTTGCCTGCCGGGCGCTGCTGCCTCTGGAGGTGCCTGGCTCCTATGGTCTGGTCCGCAGGCAACAATGTTTTCTGCTCATCATGTCATCAGGGACAACAAATAACACCGGGGTGGTGAAGGGCCCTCCATGCCTCCAGAGCTGAGGAGTCTGAGCTGTGGGCAGTGTCTGCGTAGATGGGGACCAAGCTACACCCTGTGTGGGACGTGGACCATCTCTTGGGCCCTGCCTGCACATGGCTTTGTCTACCCCCTGTGCCACGGCAGTGACTTCCTGCTCACCCTCCCATCCTCCCACCAGCAGGAAGGGTCTGGGGTCAGTCTTCTTGCTGAAGGCACAGCTTGGGAAGCTGGTAACTGCCCCATGCATCGGCGTCTCGTCTGTGTCAGGTGTTCCTCTCAGTTCATCCCCCTCTCAGCATCCTGGGAAGTAGCTACTCTCATTTTCAAATGAGGAAATGGAAACTCAGGGAGGCTGAGTAACTTTTTCAGGGTCACACAGCTCATCAGCAGCCATGTCCCTGGACTAAAACTCTTTCTTTCTGAACCCAAAGTGCACGCCCTCCCTCTTTGGCAGACTCCCTTGTAGGGTGTGTGAGCTCAGCTGCTTAGCTGTCAGCCTCAGTTTCCTGATTAGCACACCAGTTACGGATGCCCTGCACCTCCATTGAGTCCTGCTTCCTGGCCTAACCTTGCCAGCACCCACCCCCAGGAGCTTGCTCTGGTCTCCACTGTCCCCAGCTGCTGGTTGAGGTCCTGTTTCAGGTACCACCTGAAAGCCCCTCCTTTTGCTGACTTCCCTGAGATGGGAGCTCCTGCTTGAATATCAGCCAGGACCCGACTACAGTAGAACATTCCATAGTCCTTTAAATACTAATATTAATACCAGTGCTAACGCCGGCTTACATTTGCTGAGCATTTATTGAGCAAAGAAGCTTGAATGGGAACCCAGGAATCTGACTCCGAGAGGCTTGCTCTCTTAACCATTAAACTGCCTTCCCTCTTCCCCACAGGACATAATTGTCTGACCTTAGCATCTGTTAATTAAGTTTCTGACCTTAATTTCCTGTTTTGTCAATACCCTTCTTCAAACTGAACCCCAAATTCCAGATGTGGCCGGAGCAAGCAAAGCCCAGGGGGCCATCACCTCCCTGTGCTTTGAATATTCTTTTGCAATTTACACAGACTGAGGTTGTACTTCCGTTCTTTGCCCCTTTGGCCAAGTCTAAGTCCCAGGGCTCTGTCCTAAATCCAGAAATGAGCCTTGGCTGGTAAAACTCTTTTGGTTGCCCTCTTGGGCAGCTGAGGTCTGGACCCCCAGCTTCCCTGCCTCCCCTCTCCCCATAGACCCTGTCTTAGCGGCTCCACTTGGCCTTGCACGTGGCTTGCAGGGCAGGGCCCAGAGGAGAAGAGGTGGTGGTTCAGGGTTGGACAGAGGTGAAGGGCTGGTGAAGGTCACTGTCAGTGCTTGGTGAGTGATCTGTCCCCATTTTGGCCTCGGTGGGAAAGGGACGGAGGGGGTGATTAGGGGGCTGCTGTCTTCACTCAGGGAGGCTTGGGGCACACAGTCGTCTCTGTGGGAGGAGAGTCTGCTCGTGCAGAACCAGGGGGAGTGGGCACAGGCAGGCCTTCTGACGTTGTAACTGCAAATCCCTGATCATTCTTGGGAGCGTGCGCATGTGACGGGGAGTAAGTATGGGGTGAAGCGAGGTAAAGGATCTCGAGAAAAACTGTGTTGTACGCTTTCTCTCCAGCTTCTGTCTCTGCCTGTTTCCTCACCCCACCTTGGTCCCCAGGGGCCGGTTCTCAGGACGGTGTCCTTACTCTCACTTCCATCTCTCATCAAAATGTATTTGTCCTGTGTGTCTAATTTCACCCCATTCCCCCGAAGGCTTGCCTTATTAGTAAGTGATCTAATGCACTAACCTGATATTAAGACGTTCAAGTCTAACAATCGGCTTGATGCTTGGAACCAGCTATAACCCAAGGGTATAAGTACTTTAACAAGATGATTCCTTAACCTAAAGGCATAAATCAGTCCCCGATGGTGAAATTCCACGTGTTCTGCTAGGGAGAGAGTTTGGGGCGCTTATAATGCCAGGGGCAACACTTTTGATGCAGACCGCACTGCTGGGGCTGGGCTGTGTGCCCCCAGAAGATACGCTGGAGTCCTAACCCCCAGCCCCTCAGTGTGCAACCTCATTTGGAAACAGCGTCAATGCAGATGGAATCAGTTACGATGAGGCCAAACTGGATTACGTGGGCCTTAGAAGAAGACAAAAGTTGGACATAGACACAGACAGACACACGGAGAGAAGGCGGCCAGGGGGTGACAGGGGCAGAGGGTGGAGCGATGCGTCTGCAAGCCAAGGATGGCCAACGATGGCCAGCGACCCGCCAGAAGTTGGGAAGAGGCAGGGAAGCACCTTGATTTCAGACTTCTAGCCTCCAGAACTGAGAGAGTACATGTCTGTTATTTTAAGCCACAGGTCTGTGGTCCTTTGTAACAGCTTCCCTGGGACACTTAGGTGAGCCCCTGACACTGTTCAAAACACTTTCATTGGTCCTCATGACAATGTGTGAGGAAAGGGTTGCTCAGGGGACCCCATGTCCTATCAAGGCACCCAGCCAATGGGTGGCAGAGCAGGCCCTGGAGGCCAGGTCTGTTGCTCTGAGTGGGGAGGGTGGTCACTTCCTGCTACAGCCGGGCGCACCCCACATTCCGCCCTGACCAAGGCTGCCTCATGCCGAGAAGGATCTGGCAAGTTTGGAGAAAGCTATGTCTTGCAGGCCTGGATGGGGAGTGGGGCGGGGAGCTATAAAAATTGCTATGATTTCTTGATCTCCTGCATGCCCCAGATATTTGTCCGGCTCTTTAAAAGGTGGTGTCAACTTGGTGTATATATTATCACCTTCTGTTTTACGAGGGAGGCCACCCATCAGTAAGCCTGGCAGGGGTCAAGGAGACCCTGAGTCAGCATCATTCCCACCCACTCACCACTCCTGGGACCCAAGCCGCGCGATGCCGCTTGCCGAGCCCACGGTGCCACCCTGATTCTCTTCCTTCAGGACACTGCAGGTCTGGGGGCTGCTTGCATGTAGACTCTTCAGAGATGACTCCCTGACACAGTGGTGGGGCTCGTCCACCACCCTGTCTGTCTACATGAATATTGCGTAGAACCTTCTGGGGGGCCCTTTGAGGGGAGCAGTGAGCACGGGGTGCCGACGATTCTCAGGCCCTGTTCTAGGTACCTTCCAAGTCTGTGTTATTTTTACCCTCATAACAACACAGTGAAGGAAGCAGCATCCTTTTTTTACAGATGAGAAAACCAAGGCTGAGCAGAGTTGAACGTCACACAGTTAAGGAGTGAGGGGGGAGGCAAGGTTTGAGAGAGTTGAACTGACTCAAAAGCTCATGCTCTCTCTCCTTCACTAGGTGGAAAATTGGGGTCCAGAGGAGACAGAGCTTCCTTGGGGAGCTTCTGGTCCAGTGGGGAAGACAGAAGGCACCAGGGTGGAAAGGCAAAGAAAACATGGCACCTTGAATCTCCTACATGGCAGTGAGCATGTGCCTGGGCCCTAAGTGACCCCTTTGTTGGGGTGAAGGCCAGGAGGGCCAGAGCAGTGGGCCTAGGAAGTCCCTTTGGGGGGACCTTGGTGAGGAAGTGAGTTTGGAACCCGTCTTGGGTAAGCCCCATGCTCTGTATGTTTTGGGAAGTGAAAGCTGCTGTATTGAGCTGTGTATGGCCGGAGAGGGGAAGGGGCCTGGAACAATAGAAAGGAAACAGGCTGCTGCCCAGAGCCTGGGGCCAGGATGGCCCATATGCCTTTTGCATGGTAGCTGGGCACCAGCAGGGACAGGAGGGCTGCAGGGGAGGGAGCCTGCGGTCCAGCCCCCTCAGGAGGGATGCACAAAGGGCTCCTTGGCCGCAGCCCATCCCTTCTGCAGATTTGCAGTTTGCCTGAACTGTGGTCAGACAGGAAAAACGCCAGGGCTCTGGAGAAGCAAATGTCATGGGCTTGGCTTCCCCGGGAGCTAAGACACGGTCGTCAGCAGGTAACCCTCCTGTGGCTGCGGACCGTGGGCCAGGCGGCTTTTCAGAGCAGCCCTGATAGCTCGCCTGGTAATGGACTGATTCCTCGGTCACTGCTTCATGTGCTCAGCCATTGATAACCGGTGACTCGAAAATTACCTTTATTTAGCTGCTGTTATCAGGAGGCCGCGGGGGCGCTGGCATTTCCACTCGGCCGGCTCGCTCTGGCCTGGGCAGGGTGCTAAGTGGGTGCAGTCACAGACTGGTGCTGCTAGCTGGCAGAGTCCCCACCGGGCCCTGGGGCGGGCAGTGGTGTACCCACCGGGTCCTGCTTCCTGTGCAGCCCAGCCTGCTAGCCGTTCTCCCCACCGCCAATGGCCTGGCTGGCTCTGGGCATGCACAGGCCACGTGCAGGAGGCTAGAACGGGGTCCTCGGCCCACGGTGTGTCTGTGCCCAGAGCCAGCCAGGCCATTGGCAGAACCTGTGCAATCCTGTGGTTGTGTGTTATAAGCTGTGGGGAGAGTGGTCACGGTTTTCAGAGCCTTCAGTGTAAGCTCAGAAGGATCTGGGAAGACCTGGGTCACATTCTCTGACCCCCTCTCCGTAAGTGGCGTGGTTAACCCCTGCACTGCTGTCATCACTGCTGGAGGCTCGGGCCGTCAGTGGTGCCCTCTGCACTGAACGACACCCACCGAGCGCCCTGCTGTGGCCGTGTGGGTGCTACTGGGTGTTTGCCAACCGACTAACAGATCACAAGAAGGTATTTGCAGAACCTCCCGCCCTCCCCTTTCTGCCTTAACAGGGAAAAGCAATCTCCTCTCTTGCCTCTCTTCCCTCCGAGTGTCACACAGTGCACCTCTTCCTACCCTCATGCCCCCGGCCCCGCTCGTCCTGGCAGTGCAAGGGTCTGCAGTAAGAGGGAGGGAGGACAGGTGGAAGGGTGGGTGGGGAGGAGCCGGGCTCACCCTTGCCTCCTCTGCAGCCGCGGCCATCCTTCCACTGCTGGAGGGCCTGAGTCACCTGCTGAACCTCTCTGGGCCTCTGGGGCCTCATGAGCCAGACCGAGAAGAGTACAATAAAGCTGCAGCAGGAAGTGCCTCTATGGTCCCTGCCAGCTCTAAAACTCTTGATTTCTAACATATTCTCTGGGCCAGCTCCCCTTCTCTGGCCAGCCATGGGTCCCCATAGAAAGGCAGAGCCTCAAACAGAACATAGAAATAAGTTGTCCTAAAAATCACGCCAAGTTCTGAGGTCCCAGAGAAAGGGCTTGGCCTCTATGTGCTGCTTGGTGTTTCTGGAGCCTTCCACCACACATGTCTCTGCCCTCTGCATCTGCAGGCCTGGCCCCTGGGTGGGGATTTGGGGGGGAGTGTTTCCTGGGGAAAGGCTTTTCCAGACATAAGACTTGCAGCTGCCCTTCCTGAACAGGTCTGGCCTCTGGAGGCAGCCTACCACTCCCCTCCACCTATGGCTATCCCTGCCTTGTTTCTGAGCAGCTGTGTGGCTGGTGACAAGGTCTGTGGGCTGCCAGCCCGGCTGGAGGGCACTCGAGGCCACTTCATCGACATCCTTTTCTTTTTCCAAGGCTCTTAACCCACTTGAACAGGGGGTGAGGGACCTGGGGGTGGGGGAAGGCAGTGCCCACTTGGGGCAGATGAAGGCTCCAGCGTCAACCTCCTCTTCAGCTGGGTGGTATGGGCAGGGGGACTAGTCCTTTAGGCAGAGCTGAGCGCAGCTGGACCTGGAAGTTCCAGGAGGGAGATGGGGATGGGAGAAAACAAGAGCCAACACCAGGTCGGGGAGGCCTTGGGCACTCAATGGTTTTAGCTGACGGCCTGGCCTTGGCATATTTCCTCCTGGTTGGGGTCTCCTAACACAGCACCTGACTTTTGACTTGTTCCTCTTTAGTTTAAGCATTTACATACATTATCTTGCTCTCTCTCTCTTTTTTTTTTTTGCCTTGCTGTCTTCTTTTTATATATATATATATATATTTTAAAAGATGCTTAGATTACATAAATGTAACACAAAATTTACAGGGATTCCCATATGCCCCACCTCCCACACCTCCCATAACATCCCACATAAACATCCTTCATTAGTGTGGCACATCACCTGCAATGGATATACACATCCTGGGGCTTTGCCACTAAGCATGGACCATAGTTCACATTGAAGACCACACTCTCTCCCACTCAGATCTGCATGTTATATGCTGATGTAAGATGGCCTATATCTGTCATTGTAATGTCACTAGGATAATTCCCAAGTCCTGAAAAAGCCCCTGTATTACAGCTGCTTTTCCCTTCCCTGCCCCAAAAGCGTCCAGTGGCCACTGGCTCCACCTCACTGTTCTAATTTCTTCCATTGCTTGAATCACAATATGTCTATCTCTTTAATCTTCACAACAACCTTGTAAGGTTTGTACTGCGAGCATCACCTTTCAGTGGAGCCGTGACCTTGGGAGATGACGTGCCTGGCCCAAGGTCACGTGGCTAGTAATGGTAGGACGAGAATGGTGCCTCTTCTTGCAAGGAAGATCGAGGTTACCACCAAGCCCCCTCCCCCCTGGGGAGTGATGGTATGGCAGGAAATGACAAGTCCCACTGTACTTAAGGCCCACTGCCCAGCAGTGACAGGAGAGGTCGGTCAGGACTTCCTTCCAGAACCTTCTCCGGCTCTGCTAGCACAGGCATCTTTTGCTGCATGTGTGGTCATGAAGAGCTGTGATAAATCATGACTTAAGTGCCAGAGTCATAGGCTGGCACCGGGTTCTTCCTTCGGAGCAGGGGGAAGTGGCTGCTTTCTTCTATGGGAATAGGGGGCTCTCAGGCCCTAGCAAGGCAGGGAAGACTCTTGGGGTAAATTGCTCTGTCTAGGCTTCAGCTCTATGGACACACATACTGAGCCTGGTTCCTGGCTGAATGGCCTTCTCCAGGGTCATTTACAAATCTCAGGATCGCCTGCCTGGAAAGTCTCGGTATCTCTGACATCAACTTAGCAAAAATGTCCTGTTCACTGCCTTACTCTGAGACCCCATGCAGTACTTGGCATATGATAGGTGCTCAGCAAATTGTCAAGTGGATTAAGTATGTGAAAGGAGACCTAAAAGATCACCACCTGCAAATAAAGCAAAATATCATTCACCCCATTCTATGGAAGTGGCAACTGAGGCCCAGACAGGTTAGGAGACATGTCCAAGGTCACACAGTTAGTTAGTGGAGTGGGGGGTGGGGGGAGTGCCAGAGCCTAGGTTTCCTTTTGCTGTGCTCGCTTCCTTCTGGGAGGCAGGAATGTGATGACCTTGGCTCTAGGACCAAGCAGCTGATCTGACCTCTGTAAAGTTTTTCCATTTTTCTCAGCTGCACTGTGTCTACAGCTGTCTGATACAGGTGGGTAAAAAGAAAAGGTTTTTGGTCTTGGAATTAACTTGACTCCACTCCCCGTCTTCTGGTAGGAGCATGGACTGGGGAGAAGTTATTTCTGCCCCATGCCCCATCCTCTCTCTTAGGAGGACACAGCTCTTCTCAGTCCACCTCTGCCCCTTGATCTCAGCATTCCTCTTTCAGGAAGCTGGGAATAAAAGCCACTACTGATAAAGTAGAAGAACAGGCTCAGCCTTCCTGTCTGGTCTTCCAGATGAGATTGCTGGCTTTTGGGAATGAACATCTGGTCCATATCCACCCACGGGGTACTGGGAGAGAGGGACAGAGCCCAAGCTGTGGTTCCTGGGGTCCAGAAAACAAGTGCGGACTTGCTGCCGTTCTCTCCTGGCGCCTGGAGGGTCCACATCCACCTGCTGGCTGCTGCGACCCTTATGGGTGGAGGACGGAGAGGATGGGGGCATTGCATGGGTTCCGTTCCCTCCACTGAGTCATTCAGAGGTGAGAGCTAGGACATAGGGGAACTTTGGGAGGCAGCAGCTGGATGGACCTCCAAACTGGCCTTCACCAGAAACTCATGTGGCCTCCCACTTCTTGCTTTGAAGGAGCTGCCCAGCACATGTGGCCAGGACAGCCCCTCTCCGGCCAGAGTCAGCATCCGTGGTCCTGGAGCTTGGTGAGCCCGAGCCAGCCTGTTGCTCTGCAGTCCCTGTGCTGGACACCAAAGGGCAGAGCTGCAGGCGGCCGTGAGCTGACAAGGCTGAGTTCACATCAGTGTCGTGGAGTCGACAGGATCGTCGGAATTAAGTGGCCAAGTCTAGTTTTTAATTAAGCCCTCGTGGTCTTTTAAAAAGGTCACCGATGACACCAGCTTCTTTAAGACCAATATGAAAAGACATTCAAAGTCAAAGTTCTGATATGGGAGCCTTGTAACTCGAAATGTCACAGGAAGAAAGTTAGAGACGGGGGAAGAGGAAGCTGGCGGGAAAGCTGACTCTGTCACATCACTCTGCCACCGGCTTCAGAGTTTCCACTTGGTACTCCCAACTATTTTGGTCTCAAAGGGCAAGTGGCCCCACCCTACCCTCTTACGTGCCCCTCCCGGACAACTGGCTATGGGGCTTCTTGTGTGAAAAGCGGTGCCTTTGTGTTCCCTGACATGGCATGAAAATTGGGATCCATGGGGCAGAATGTGGCAACTTGCCCTCAATGTTGGGGACATTCATACAGAGCCTATTCATGCGACTGACCACCAGTCTTCTGCAAATTCTTGTATCCACTTTTCTATATAACTTGGCCCATATGGTATCATGGGGCAGTCTGGTTCTGTCTAGCTCAGAGCATAGCAGCCACCTAATTCCCCCTCAGCATGCCATAATGAGCCTACAGTGAAAGCAAGGACCTGTGCCTGGTTTGACACAGCCCTAAGAGAAGTAGAGACTTGAGTTAATTTGAGCAGAGTAGACAGCATACCTGGATATGTTAGGCCCAAGAGAGGAAATCTGGGCTGGCCGATGGCTAATGGGGTTGGAGATTTAGTTGCATGGGAATGTCTTCCTGGGCTCCTTGGCTCAGCACCAATGCCAGGCAGCAGGGCACTCTGGATGCTGGGACTCAGCATCCAATGCCAGTGCAGCCAGGGAATTTCAGGTTGGGGTCAGGGGGAAGGTAGCCACATTTTTTTTTTTTTTTTTTTTTTTAAGATTTCTTTCTTTCTTTCTTTCCACCCCCTCATTGTTTGCACTTGCTATGCCTGTTCATCTTCCTTGTTTTTCTAGGAGGCACCAGGTACTGAACCTGGGATCGCTGATGTGGGAGGGAGGTACCTTATTGCTTTAGCTGCTTTCACCCCCTGCTTTGCTGTGTCTCTCATTATGTTTTCCTCCCTGTATCTCTTGTTGAGTCATCTTGCTGCATCAGCTTGCCGCATCTGCCTGTTGTGCCTGCCCATCACGCCAGCTCGCTGTCTTGCTCATCTTCTTTAGGAGGCACCCGGAACCGAACCCGGGACCTCCGATGTGGTAGGTGGGAGCTTAATCGCTTGAGCCACATCTGCTTCCTGGTAGCCACATTTTGTGCATGGTTGCCATAGGCAGTGCAGGTGGTAGAACAAACTTTGGGTTTAGATTCAGGAGATATGGGTTTCATGGCAAAGTGCTATTTTCCTATCTGATACCCATTCTCTCATGTATTTACCATCAGAATATCTATATTGTTGGGGTAGCAATGTGCTTAAGTTCATAAAATACAAATGTCCTGGCCTCTCTTGCAGATAGAGGTGGCCAATGAGATACAATAAAAAATCACTGGGTGGGTTTCTAAGAAAATTCTCTAAAGATGGCTGACTCACTAGGAAGGCACTCCTCTTTTTGCCTTTTTCCTCTTCTTTCATCTTCCTGCATGAAATATGGAATGGGTGGCTGGAACTTCAGCAGCCATTTTGTGACTGTGAAGTAACCTTAAGAATGGAAGCTTGTGCTAAAGATGGGCTGCCTGCCTACCTCTTATCTCTAGGATTTCATGTTATGTGAGAGAAAATTTAGCTTCTAGCTCTTTTACGCTATGATACTTTGTATCTCTGTCACTAACAGATGAGTGCCAAACTGATGCTGATTGATTGTCATCTCTGTCATTTACTCCTGAAGGACTTCGGGTAAGTCACTTAATATCTTTGAGCATCAGTCTCTTTACCTTTACAAGGGAGTAACAATTCTTGTTTTGTCGTGTAAACGTTACCTATCACTTCTAGGGCTCACTCCTAGGCTTCCAGATTAACCTCAATTTCAGTCTGAAGATCATGTGGTTTTTGTATCTGAGCTGTGGCTGCCTCCCTTCCCATTGTTGGGTCAGGTAATTGTTCGTGGACTAAGAAATATGCCTGCCTTCGAACTTCAACTGGCTTGTTCCAGGCTGTTATAAAGTCCCCTTGTGGGCTCCCATTTTCTACAGACACAATAGCATTTCCTGGCTTGCCCTGGCTTTGCCCCTCCTTGCTGGGTGCAGAGATGCCTGTTGTTTCAAGCTGCTGAAAAGGAGGCTTCAAAGAGTCCCACATTGGCCTCTCTTAGGTTCTGATTCATAGAAAAGCTTCTGGAAATCTTCAAAAGCTTTATTAATCTGTTAAGATGTCCCAGAAGCTGGAGTCTGTATACCCTATTTCCAGGGCTTTTCAGCTGCTTCTATTGTCTCAGCCACATTGTCCCTGCTTGGCGTCTTGGCCCCTAATGGACTCTCTCCGAGGCTGGCATGCTGTTGGCTGCACTTGCTATTTCATTCCCTGACCCCTTTCTTCTTCCTCTCTGGTCCCTTTAACTCTTAAAATGAGAAGGTGACCAGCTCTTCTTGGGCTGTTTATTCCTGTAACTCCCCTGTGTGGATCTTGGCTTCATCCCTTTTCCCTACTGGCAATTGGCTGGACCTGGGTCGGGCACACAGGGTCCTACATAGGAAACTTGGGGCCCATGTGGCTTTCCCTTCCAATGAAAACATCCAGGGGTCTGTCATGGTTGGCAAAGATCCCTGGGATCTCCACTGGCCTCTGAAAGGGATCTATTTACAGCTGTTGCACACGAAAGCTCTGTAAAACTTTTTCCAAGGAACCACCCTGGCTCCTCTCCATGCACTGTCTGCCCTTCGGACGTGTAGCCTTCTCTATAGGATAAGGGACACTAGAGAGGGAGCTTTAGTCTTGGCTTCAATGTCCAGTTGTATTTCCATTTTCATATTCTAAAAATGAAGGCTAAGGTCCTATGGTAGGCAGCTTCCAAAATGGCTCTCAACGACCCCTGCCTCCTGGAAGTCACTCCCCTGCTTTGAGTGTGGGCTGCACCTAGTGCCTTGCTTCTAACGAATAAAATACAGCGAGACCAATAGGATTTCACATCCATAATTGGGTCATAAAAGACCCTGACCTCCATGTTCTCTCTGGCACTCTTTTTCTCTCCTCTCTCTCTTGCCTTCTCTCCTTGCTGCCATGTTGAGAGGCCCACATGGCAAGGACTAAAGGTGGCCTTTGGCCAACTGCTAGTGAGGAGATCCTCAATCCAACAGCCTGGGAGGAAATGAATACAGCCAAGAGCCTTGTGAGTGAACTTGAAAGCAGACCCTCCCCTCCCCAGGCCAGGCTGATACCTTGACTGCAGCCTGTGACAGACCAAGCTGAGCCATGCCCAGATTCCTGACCCACAGACACTATGAGATAAGAAATGGGCATTGTTTAAAGCTACCACATTCTGGGATTATTTGTTACACAGCAATAGATAACTAATACAGCAATGGATAACCAATACTGGTCCTTTTTAGCTTAAAAATGTGTTAAATGTGTTTCTTTGCTTTGTTCCTCCATACTTAGACTCAAGTTTCTTAAGCCTTTTCTTACCCAGGAGTCACTTTGGAGACACACACTCTCTTCTTCTCTCTCTTTCTCACACACACTCAAATCTGTGGGCTGCCCAAGCCCCTCCACTCTGCTTCCAAAAATACATCATCAGAATAAATGAAGGAAAGACACGGCTGAGGCAAAGCTCCATGAAGGTGATTCCTGGTTTCTATTCGTATCAGAAGGAAAAGATGAAATTCTGCCAGAACCCAAGGCTCCAGAAGGGGCTTTTGTGCATCTCCGATAATCCATTCCCCCAGCTCACCTTTCAAAGCTTGATCCAAATGTCTCTCCTCCAAACAAAATTCTCTGACTTCTCTGATTAGAGCTTCTGTTCCCCTTCTGGGTTCCCACCTCAGTTTATATCCCGATCAGAGCCCATAGCTTATGACATTTTAATTAGATACAGTTTCCCCTCCACACTTGCTCACCCTCCCACCTGCCCCCATCTTCTAATCCCTTCCCCCAGGAAACTCAAAATCCAGTGCCGTCTACAGGAGAGCTTCCGGGATTTCACATCTTGGAAGCAAATTGTAAACCCTTTGCCCCCTCCCTGAGGTTCCAGGAAGCCAAAGCACAGAGCAATTTCTCCAATCTAGGAAGCAATAAAGAAATTTATTTATGAACCAGCTTCTATCTAAGGGAGGGAATTTATGTCCCTTCATGCTCTTGTTGACAATAATAACTGATGGCGGCATCAAGGTGATGCAACATAATTTAAAAAACTTCCTGAAACAAGGATCAAAAAATCAATTGGCAGAAAGGGTCTGTCCCCTGCCACGGTCACCTTGGGTTTTGGGGCCCCGAGCGCTTGACCAGCTAATTCCCAGAGGTGAGGAGAACGGGGTTCCAGGGGTACCTGCAACCTCATCTTGTTTCTTACCTGAGCACCGGGGGAGAAAAGCAATTTGTTTGCTCTCATACACTAAAGATGAACTTCCTGTGCTCAATCAAATGTTATTATCCCAATGTAAGTCAATTTACCTTTGAATTTGAAGGCTATTTTCTTCCTAAATGGCTAATTATGGGAGATAGATGGCTGTAAACAGAAGCCTTCTACTTCACTACTCAGCCAGTTCTTCTCCCTATGGCAGGGAAAAGTAGGCCTTGACTTCCTGCTCCACCTACTCTGAGCTGCCCCTTCTGGGCCTCCCTGCAAAGCCACTGGCCCTCCCCACCTGGATCCCCAAGCACCTGTTTGGATTCATGTCCATCTTCCTGAACTCTGTCTCCTCCTAATCTCAAAGCCACAAGGTCCCCCTGCTGCTCATTTTTTTTTTCTGAGTTATATTTCCTTTTACCTGTCTCTGCTCCAAATGGCGGCCACCTTCCAAAATGGCAGCCTGCTCAAGCTGTGAGAAGGCTGACTCCAGAGGACAGAGAGAATGGTGGAGTGAGCAAGACCCAGGAGCGCAGGCGCCTTCCTCCCTTGGGACCTGGCCGTCTCCTCCCTCTTTCCTGACTGCCGGTAGGTGCCTCATAAAGGCCCTTTCCTCCCTTCCTTCCTAGGCCTCTGGCTAGTCCTTTAGGGTCCTGTGCTAAAAGTGCAAGTCTCAGCCTGAGAGGTGTGCATGCAGGATGGTGTGAGTTTTAGGAGACAAGGGATCCCATGAGTGCCTGCGATGAAATGAGGTCACCTGGGGTTGCCTCTTTGGTTGGCCCCACGAGGTCCTCACGGAAGCATCCGGTTGGGATGACAGCCTTTTCCAGGTCGCAGGAAGCAATTGAATGGCTGAGTTTGCTTATGGAGAGGAAAACCAGCTCCCCTCTCTCCTTGCAAAACACAAAGACTTTTTGTAGAAGCGGTGGCAGCATTTCTGTTTGCCTTTTGATGACTGCCAGTCTGGCTGTTCCAGAGAAGGTTGCCCATTGTGTCTGGACTACCAGAGGGCTCCAGCTGGGATCCCTAGCCCCCGGGCGCCCAGGTCCCAGGGTCCCAGAGCCCTTGGAGTGAGGGCTCATCTGGGGGGAAAGTAAGCTTCCAGACCCTTCCCCGGAGGCCTGGCCTCTGGCCCCCTGCACTGCCCACCGGGACCAGGGAAGCCTTAATAATCGCAGCAGAGCTTTGTCAGGTGCCTCGTGGGTTATAAAGTGTCTACACACATGCTCTCATCTGGTCCTCCGATCTCTTTGTCCCATCACCGCTCCATTCCAGGAAGCAGGGACGGGGGTCCGCGGTCAATGTAGATGCCTTGCCCTCGCTTTGGTCCTGATCTGCTTGGGCTGGGGTCCCAGTTTGCGACCTTCCTTTGGACCTTGGCAACCATGGGATAGCCCATTTGGCTGGAGGGTGGTGTTCTGTGTGGGGAGTGGTAGGGGCTGGAAGGACAGGCGAGGGCTGGTCTGGGAAAATTTAAGGCCTGGGTGAGGGCAAGTCCAAGGAAGCATGGCCAAGCTACTCCACCATGCGTACCAGGGTCACAATAAATATTTCTGGGTGATCTGACTGATTGAGGCATAGAGACCAGTATGAGACACCTTCTCTACTAGCTTGGACTTGGAGTAAGCTTAGCACATGTGTCCACACACCCACCCCCAGCAACCTTGCGGGGAGGGGCCAGTGGCACCCCGAGCAAGGATTCATTTCCAATGGGAAGAACTGCAATTTTAGATCTTCCCTACAGACTACCAGGGCTGCAGCACCCCATGCCAGGGTGAGGGTCCCGGGGGCTCCTTGTTTAGCTGGGTGATTTGATTAAAACAAATTCTCATTGTATCCCGACGGGCAGGCAGGTGGGTGCCCACGCCAGCCCTAGCTCCCTCTGGGCATCATCTCAGAGCAGCTGGTTTGGAGGGAAATAGTTTCCTCCCCCAGTTCCTGATAAGGAGGTGAGCAGATGCCTCCTGGAGCCTGGGGAGTGGAAGCATCCCGGGAAAGGGTGGGGCTGGGGCTGAGTGCACCAAGAATAGGGGCCTTGACAAAACAGGAGAGGACAGAGACTGGTAGAGGGTGCTGAGATCCAGTCCCTGCCATCCCTAACTTCTCTGCAAAGACACCCTGAGCTGGGCCAGCAGCTGTCCTGGGGTGATACCTCGCAGCAATCAGCGGCATCTGCTGTCTGACAGCTTGTGGCCGCTGCACCCTGGCCCTACTGGGTGCCCAGCAGCCACCTCCATGGCCCTAGGGGCCTGGTAGCCTGGCCAGGCCTGGGGATGGGAGAGGAGAGTGGTGCAAGCCCGGGAGGGGAGAGGAGGCCAGGCTTATCCCACATCCCCCAAATAGATGCTCCCTCCTCCTGCTGGGCCAGCGATTGAAGATCAACATTTCAGTCCTGTTTTGAAAGGATTCTTAATCTGTTTGGGATTGGCAATTAGCCGGGAAATGTCACGATTGTTATCATCTACCACTTTTTGTTTATTCAACATTTTCCTCCCTTCCTCCTTTCTACCCATCTATTAGCATTTCTTGGTAATCCTTAGCACGAGGCAGTGGAAATAAACAGATACATATGCTCCACCCAGTCCTGTCTCCTCCGGGTGTCCAGAACTACGACAACTACTTTTCTGCACCAAAGATGAGGATGCAGGGCTGACAAGAGCGAGTGGCCTTATGGGATCGGGTGCGAAAGCCTGAGACCTGCGGTTCCTAAACCAGGACAAGACCGAGCGGCTACGGGACAGCCGTACCCCACAAACACTCCTGCCTCACATTCTCCTCTAGGTAGCTTTGCTCTATTCTTTCATAAGAATGATCAGAGCCACCGTTTGTTGAACACGTACTACGTGCAGACTTGGACCAGGCTGTTGGTAAAGGTGATCTCATTTAGTGGACGTCACCGCCCTGCGGAGAAACGCATTGTACAGATAAGGCAGCTCTTGGTAGCTCAGTCCTGGCTCTGCCGCCTGTGCTCCGTGGACCCCTCCTGTGGCCGGAAGAATCTGATCAGCGTAGCTGGCCATTGGCGTGCAGAGCGCGCTGCCTGGGCCCAGCATCTGAGCTTCCCACCCTCTAACCAGGACTGCCCCCCAAACAAGCACACCTGTCTCTGCCAGATACTGGTGTTTGGAATGTAATAGAGGCAATCTGTGAGACGAGGGGAAGTGGTGGTGGTGCGGGGAATGCCGGGTGCAGAACCCGGGGTCCGGGGCCCCCACCCTGGCACTGCCACTTACTGGCCTTGCGGGCTACTCACATTACTTAACCCCTCTGAGCCTCCTCTCATCATCCTACAAGAGCCAAATCAAGCCGCTGCTCTCTCCCTCACAGCAGGACTCTGGGGAAGCAGAGGAGATGGCATGCGTGAAAATGCTTTGTGAATTGCAAAGTGCAGATGAGATTATTATCACTGTGCTCTGGGCCTTAGCAGAGGGGCAGGAGGGGAGTGGCCTCCAAGCCCATTGGCCCTGTCTCCTGACCTCTCTACACCCTTCTTCCCATTCTCTTGCTTACTCTTCTGCACCTCCAACTTTTCCCACCTGCCCACAACTGGGGCCCCCATGGATGGTGCTATGTATCTGACTCCAGTGGGCTGGAAAGCTGGGATTCCCCCAAGCCGCCACTCCAATTCAGGTCAGATTTAATGCACAGCGTGGGGCTCCATCTACAGGTGCAGGTAGCTGGAGTGGTGGAGCACCCATGGCCTTGGGTGTCAGGCCACCTGAGCCTGGGGTGCATGGCTCAGAGGGACGCTGGAGCGAGGGGTCCGTTGGTGACCCTGGTAAGGTGATGGGATGCAGGAGGCCAGGGAGAGGTCCGGCCCACCCTCAACAACTCCTGAGTCTGCAGGGAGGGTCTCTGCTCACAGCCTGTGCTGGGTGCATCATTTCCCAGAGACAATCGGTGCATTTTAATAACGCCTGCTTGGATTAATGAAAGTTGTCGGTTTCACTTAATAAATACATCACCATTCCTGGCCATACATATCCGTCATGCTGGGCCTGGAGTTGTGCGACTCTGCCTGAGTGGAGCAGGGATGCCGAGAGCTGGGCGAAGGGGAGGGACAAGTATTGGGCAGGTTCCTGGAGAGCCCGGCCTGGAAGGGTGGGGAACAAGGGCCCTCTTGGGCATTAGGTGGAGAAATCCTTCTCACTGCACCTTTTCTCCGGGGTCAAAGCAGAGGCACGTGGGAAGAAGGGACATCCAGAGGCCACTTCTTGCATTCTGTGGCTCAGGGAAAGGAGGTGCTCAAGTTGCCCCCTTCTCTGAGAGGTCACGCTGCCAAGCAGGTGCAGACAGACTGGGAAGGAATCCCACTACCTCTGAGATTGGGGCAAGTGAAGGAATCTCTCTGAGCCTCCATTTCTTCATCTGATAATAGCATCTGTTAAGAAGAGCACTTACTTCCCAGGGCTTCCATGAGCACTCTATGAAATAAGGCATGCAAAGATTTCAGCACAATGCCTAGTCTACAATAAGCACTCAAGTAGCATTATTAACTTCAAAATATTACTTTTATTAAGAAATAGTTTAGAAGACTATTATGGACACGGGCACTAGAGCCAGATGGCTTGGCTTCTGGTTTCAGACTTACCACTTATAAGCTCTGTGATACTGGACAAGTTACTTAAGCTCTCTGTGTCCTAGTGTCCAAAAGGCCTCGGGCACAGTAACGACCCAATAAGCATCAGGAATTGTTATTATTGTCATTAATTCACAAGGTCACAGTCAAGGAGGTGCAAGACTCCCTGGGAGCCTTGCTTCACAGTTCACCAGCTAAGGTTGGTCACCAGGCCACCCCTGCACCCAGGCAGCCCAGCACACCTCAGGGGCTGATGCCAGGCAGGGACCCTAGAAATTCCAGTGTGGGGAACAAGGTAAGGCTGCTGCAGGGCAGAGACCTGACAACCAGTCCGAGCTCCGAGGCTGTGGGAGCTGTGCAACTGGGTTCAGGGTTGGCGGCGAGTTGAGGGAATCCAGGGGGTGTGTTTTAATATTCTGGGGGCATCCTCCTCCAACTGCACAGAAGCCTTAAAACTTCCCCCAACTGCTACACATCAACATGCTTGCTTTCCTCCCTCCTCTTCCTCCACCCCACTCCCCCAGCTTAGACTGGTCAAAGAAGGAAAGGATTGGGGGTGGGTGGGGGGCTGGGGTGGGGGGAGGAGGAAACTCGGGAGATGGGGGAGCAGCTGAGGTAGCAGGCAAGGAATTGCTAGCTGAAATAGTAGTGGAGCACCTGCCCACCCACCGCGCCGCCTAGGACAGCGGTGCTTTTTAATTGCATGCTGCAAGGGTATCTCATTAAGCAGTGATCTGCTTCCAAGGGGCTCTCCCAAGCAGCCCGGAATCAGCCACGGAGCTTGCCACGGTGCTTATGAGCAGCCAGGACCTCCCAAGAAGCCATCGAGTGGGGGGGGGGTCACCGTTCCCCAGCCCCGGGAGATGCCCAGAGTAGCCAAGCTGAAAATGGCCCAGCTCCTCATTTCACAGGAAAGCAAACTGAGACCAGAGCGGCAGGGCGACAAAGTCATGTGATTTGGGGATAGACCAAGCGGGTTTGGTATGATGGGGCTGAGGGCTGGGAGGGGAAGGGCTGGAGGGGAATGGGGGAGGAGAGGCTGGGAGGCCAGAGCCCTTGGCTTGGCTCTGGCCTGTTGACCATGACCAGCTCCTTCCAGTGGAGGGAGCGGCCTCTCTACAGGTGGGGCTGACCTTGGGAGCAGGCACTCTGGTTCCCCGGAGAGGAGCAGCTCTCCCAGGTCAACGACCTACGATTGCCATTATCATCACAGAGGTGTTGAGTGGCTTCCTCTGCCCTAGGACTTGTAACACTCAGGCAGCTTCTGGCAAGGTCAAAACAAGCCTTCTGTACTGAGTTTGATCCATGTCCCTCCCATGCCGGCCTTCTGCAATGAGCCATTTTACAGATGAAGAAACTGAGTCCTCAATTTCTAGCTTACAGGCCAAGTGCATCCAGGATGCCCACCTATCCCCCTTTCCTTCAGGGTCTTGTCCTTCTTGAGTCCCAACCCTGCAGGGTACAGAGCACTTGCAGCCAACAGAGGCGGTAACAAGAGACTGTCACCCACTGCAGGACCAGCATCTCCCCTGGGTAAGCTTTGAAGCTGCAAGGCTGGCACCAGGCAGCTGCCCAGACCTACCACAGCAACCAGGGCCAGCTTGCTGCTGAGTCTTCCTCGCCATCCCACTGGTCTGCCTAGTCTCTTATAACCCAGGAGGAAAGGGTGGTGGCTGCTGCTCTGTCCACACCTTTCCAGCTAGCCCATGGGGGTGGGGTGGGCCCCCTGGCAGCATCTGAGCTGGGTGCGAATTCCAGGGATACTGCTGGGAGTGGGGGTGCAGGTGGGAGAGACAGGAGGGGAGCATCTGAACGGGGTGGTCTCAGAAGCCCCCCGGGGGAGCCTCACATCCACCTGGCAGAGCCTTTGAACAAGGTACTGTATAACAAAGGCATTTGTGAAATCTAATTAGCAGAGCCCTAACTTCTGACTTCCTGCGTAGAGCTCCTCCTCTAGCCCCAGGCTGTGGAGCCGAATTAAGCTGCCTAAAATCACCTCATTAAATCCACTAACCTTGCTTTTCCACCGCGTTTAGCCCGTGGCGCCCTTCCTCTGTCTGTGGGAGGTGCACCTCTGGCCTGGTAACAGCCTGTTCCCAGAAAGGTGTTTTAGAAACCCCCCTCCCCCAAATGTGCCCTTAATCACTAAGCTCCTCTCCTCTGAGCCCAAGAATAACCCTGAGCAGGACTCACCCACAAAGGGCTGTGGCTGCCCTGGGATCTGCCCCTTCTCACCCCTCCCTGGCTAAGCGGGTGATGCTCCCCCGGAACTGCCACAGAGGCAAGGATAGGTCAGAGGGGCCAGTCCAGAGGCAGCGTCTGGGATCCCCTTCCAAGCCAAGGATGTTTCCTGGGGGTCTCGCCACAACGGTGCCCGAGGTGTGGGAGTGTCCGAGATGGGCAGTGGGGGTGCCCTGGGAGGAGACCAGCGCCTGGGGCGGGAGGCTTGGCGGTTTGTGTGCCCCTGATAAACAAATGAGACCCTGCTGGAGTGGGCTCAGGCCCTGCCTTACACCACACTCCTGCCTGGGCTGGTGGCTGGGCTAATTGGACGTTGTTATGTAGCATCTATTATTTATTTATGATTTCCTTTAGTCTGAGTGTGATAACCTTGGCTAATGGGCCTTGAGAGATGTGTGGGGAGGTCTTTGTCCCCACCTACCTGAAGTGAGTTTGACAGTGAGAGTTTGACAGAGGTGAGGGCTGGGGGAGGTCTGGGGGAGAGAGGTGGGTGGATGTATCTGAAGCCAGAGAAGGTGATAAATGTCACACTTGGCTCCTTCCTGGGGAACCTGGGCACTGGTTCGCTTGTATTAAATCCAGGTGTGTGGAGCTAGAAAGAATCCGTGATCTTAGATTAGTCTTCTCACCTTTGGCTGCACTTCAGAATCATCTGGGAGAGCTTGGAAAAATACTGACGCCTGGGCTCCTCACCAGAGATTCTGAGTTAATTGCTACAGGGTGTGACCTGGTCCTCAAGATATTTTAGAAGCTCCCCAGTTGATTCGAATCTGTAGCAAAGGTTGAGAACCACCATTCTCCAACCACTCTCATTGTGACTGTTTTTCTAACAATTACAAATAATAACTGTGAATGTTAATTGAATACTATTTATGTGACAAGCACAGAGATCAGAATTTTACATAAATTGCCCATTGAAGTCTCAGAACAACCCAGTCTTGTTGGAAGGTCCTATTATTATCTCTCTTTCACAGATGAAGAGACTGCAGGTCAGGGAGTTGCCCTGAACTGGCCCAAGGTCAACATTTATTCAGTTGCAAAGCTAGGGGCTGACTCTGAAACCTATGCTCTTAAACATTACACAATGCTGTATCCACCTACAGAAGGGCACGAGAGCATGGTGGTGGCAGGGTGGGGGGCATTTTGATATCCCCTCTGTAAGTGGATTTTCTTTTAACAGTTTCCCAAGCAAAGTCTCATATTGACAAATGAATGCTTTGGGTTCAAGGACAAAAGGAGCATACCTTGGATAATAAAATAGCCTCACCTGGCCTGTCTTCTCATAGTGATGTGGGATAACGACTACCACCTACTCATGAGGAGAGAATCTTCACAGCGGGCATCTGTGGCCTGAGGAGCAGTAAACAAATGTAGGCTTTTGGCACTCTCATCAAATGGGGAGGAGCCGCCGAGGGGAGTCTGGAGGAGGGGGTCTCGTTCCTCAGGTGCCATGACTATACAAGATGGGGAGAACTGGGGTGGCTGCAGGAATCCCCTGGAAGGGCTCTCCATCTCTCTTAGAGCAGTCACCTTCTTGGAACTCCTGGAAGCTGCCTCAGTGGTCTCTCCAGATCCATGCAGGTCTAGACCGAAGCTTCACACTGAGTGAGCTGAGGATGTTAGTTCTTCACAGAAGCCTAAGGGGGGCGCTCTTGGCCTTATCGGCTGGCCTAAGGCAGGGGTCTGAGGGCTGGGACTTTTGGACATAGATCTCCAAGATTCTGGAGGAAGCCTGACAACTGAGAGGTGCAGGTGTAGGAGACAGACTGCCCCATGCCAAAACCTGGCTCTGCTTCTTGCCAGCCTTGTCACCTTGGGAGGGCTCCTGGTCTGAGAGATGGGGACAATCACGGAGCCTCCCTCAAAGGTCATGGGGAAAATAAAATGAGATATTAAATGCAACTCCATGATTGCCACCCACTCTCTTACTTTCCTAATAGAACCTATTTGTTCAGCTCCTATCACCTTTTGAGGAATCATGTCTAGGCTTCCTTCCAACCTCAAGGGTGTTTTTCTATTCAATTTATTCAACAGTCTACACTCATCTTGTTCATATCCTTGGTGAGAATATAAGTCTAAGCTACAGTTCCTTTCAACCTGTGCTTCCTCAAACTGGTCTTCGACTATCGTTGACCATCTTCACCTTTCCCAACCCATATCCTTCACTTTGCACTTAGCTTTCTTCTAGCTCTTCTGCGGAAGGTGGGCGTGGCAGGGTCTGAAGGGGGTTGCCACATAATGGGTACAAGTTTGCTGGACCGTTCCCATGAGCATCCCACGGTTGGCTGCTATCTAGGCTATGTGGCAGTGTGCTGGGCACACTGGCCCCTTGGCCCTCCTGGTGACAAAGGAGCCCGGTAGCTCCTCACAGATGTCCCTTTGTCCACTGCTGCTTCCCTCCCGCCCAGTCTCCACAGACCAGCTGGACCTATCTTTTAGGGACATATCACATCCCAGTTTGACCCATTGGCTTAGGCTGAAGACCCAGTTCCCTTACCTGGCCTGCAGGCCCCTGCCTGCTCTCCAGAACCCTCTGCCACCCTCAGCCACGGTAATCTTCCTTCAGATCTGTAAGCATGCCATGCTTGTGCCCACCTCAGGGCCCTCGTGCCACCCCTCCCCGTTTTCACTTGGCGAGCTTCCAGGAAGCCTTCCCTGCCCCAGGCCCTGTCCACCCCGCTTTACACTCTCATCTAACCCTAAGGGGTTGGACTAGTTTGGCGCTTCTTGACTTTTTATTTTTCTTTATTGATTCACAACCCTTATCATGAGTGTAATTACACAATCAGCTGGGTATTCGGTAGAATGTCTCCCCCACCCCCACTAGAGTATCAGCACCAAGAGAGCAGCCAGTGTGTCGACTTGTTCACACGGTTATCTGCAGGGCTCATGCACGCCCGGCGTGTCAGAAGCACTCCTGGGTTTGGATGAAACATTCAGGGGACACCAATTGGGATTACTTTTCTCTACCTTACACTTGGTCTCACTATGCTCTCCTTTTATCTGGTTCTGCTACTTACTGGCTGGTGAAAGCATTAAGTTATTGGGGACAGTTCTGTTTTTTTACTTTTTAATTTTTTTTTAGTCAACTAATTTTTTTTAGAATATTGAGATCGAATTCGCATATTATAAAATTTACCTGTTAAAAGTGTGCAGTTATTGGATTTTAAGTATATTTTCAGAGTTGTGCAACCATCACTACTATGTAATTTTGGAACATTTCCATCACCCCAAAAGGATTCCCCAACCCATTAGCAGTCACTCTCCGTACCCTCTTTCTCTCAGCCCCTGGCAACCTACTAATCTACTTTTGCCTCTCTAGATTTGCCTATTCTGGACATTTCCTATAAATGGAGTCGTACAATATATGGCCTTTTGTGTCTGGCTTTTTCCACTTGCATAAGATTTTCAAGGTTCATCCATGTTGTAGCATTTTTCAGAATTTCATTTATTATGGCTAAATAATATTACACTGCATGGATCTGCCACATATTGTTTACCCATTCATCTGTTGATGGACAGTTGGGTGGTTTCCACCTTTTGGCTATTGTGTATAATGCTGCTGTGAAAATTGGTTACACATTTTTGTGTGACCTTACGTATTCAATCCTCTTGGGTATGTGGGATTGCTGGGTCATATGGCAACTCTATGTTTAACTTTTTGCAGAGCTGCCAAATTGTTTTGTGGGGACAGTTTTATTTTTGTTTTTTTTCCAAACGAATGGGGTGGGCCAGTTTAGTAGTTCTTGATCTTTTATTTGCATTTATTTATTTTTTATAAAGAAATCCTTTGGGCATATATTAAAAACGATGGGCTCTCTTTCCAGACAAATGCATATGTGTGACTGCACATCATTTCAGGGGTTCAAGAGCCATCAACAATTGGCCATGGACCCCGAGGTTTAGTCTCCTTCACAGGTCTCATGTTCCATGATGACAGACTCACATGTGGCAGGATTTTAAGGTTAGATCAGTTCAGGAGGTTTTTTTTTTTTTTTTCCAATGCAGAGCTCCATCTACATTTTCAGCTTTTGTACATGGATATAGGAAATGGATAATTTGACTAATGAGTTCCGATCCATGTTCTGATTTCCATCTGGGATCGGAACATTCAGCAGCCAATCAGTTGCCTTAATTTTTTCCACCCACTCTGTAATCATCTGATTGATGTGCAATTATTTCCTCCTGCTCCAACACATGCTTCCCCCTCTTCTAATGTTTGCAATTTGATGCCAGATAACCTTCATTTTTTTCCCCTTTATTTTGTGTGTGTTGGCTACTGTTTGATATAATTATTTTTGCAATCATCTTCCATTGGGTGAAGAAAGATTGCAGGAGACGAAGAAGAAAAAAAGAAAATAAATGCCTTTCTGACAAGTTCTAATATTTTATGTTCACAAATAATCTCTCAATATCAGAGCAATAATATTATTTTCTCAATGTGCATTTATTAAAATGTAAAGTAGCTCCATCACATTGGGAACTAAAACCCTTGCATTACCTTGGCCAGAAAATATCACTTATTTATTTCAGATTACATTTCTGGAATTTTAATACTGTTGCCTTTTTTTCTCCCACCACTGCCTTTATCTAGCAGGGGAGTGAAACTAGGGGGCACTGCTGAATGCTCAGGACCTTAATCTGGTTTTAAGAATTGCCTTTGGCTCTTGATTTACGATGAGGTTCTTTCTTATGTAATTCTTTTGGTTGAAAATTGAATAGAGCTCTCCCTTTGTGGATGGCATTGACACAAGTTTTAAGACTGAGTTATAGAGTTTAGGGTAGTGGAGAGGATTTTGAGAAGAGAAGGGGGATTATCATGGTAGGTTTTAGACGTGGAAAGAGATTGCTTATCTGTGTGCTTCTCTACACCATCTAATGGCAAGCATCTTAGATTCCAGTTTAAAGTTAACCTCTGGGAAGCCTAGTGAGAAAGATAATAGATTGGGAGCCAGAAGTCCAGAGTTCTAATCCTGTTTTCCACTCTAACCAGCTTTGTGACCTTGAACGAATCATTTCTACTCTTTGGACTATTTCCTCAACTGCAAAGGGAAATGTTGAGCTAGATGGATGGGTTTTAACCCTGGCTGCATATTAGAATCCCTTGGGGAGCTTTGAAAACTATGCTGATGCCCAGGCCCTGCTACCAGTGTCTTTAGTAAACACTCTCTGAGTGATTTAATCATTAAGCGCGGGCTAGAACCCTTGGCCCAGATGCTCGATCTCTGGATTTAAGGTTGCACGAGGCTGGGGCGTGTGCAGTGGTGCCCAAGGTTGGTGAGATGTATTTGAAGACAAGAAGGCCATGATTGCTGTGTCGTGATGCTGGGCTGGGGTCTGAGGTGTGTCAGCTGGGGGATTCTGGTGGGATTCCGAATGGAATTAATTTCTCTCAGTATCAGGTCTGGGTTGGGGCAAGTAGATCTTCCTTTCTTTGTGGGCTCATGGAGCTGAGAAGATGGATGGGCCAGGGCTCGTAAAATAGCTTTTGCTAAGGCATGTAGAGAGATAAGGCAGATTTATTATTTTTAGAGTGGAACTGGGACTGTTTAGCCTAGAAAAGAGGGGACTTAGGGAGGGCAGGACTTGCAGTCTTCAAGTGGCTATAAGGCTGTCATGTGAAACAGGGATTAGGATGATTCTGGAGGGTTCCAGGGGGCTGAACTCAGGCCAGTGGGTAGTAAGTCAGGGAAACTGATTTTCTTGCCTGATGAGGAAGAACTGGCTTAATGCAGAGCTGTGCCCCATGATCCCTGTACAAGCTTTCGTCTTAACACCTGCTTCTGTGACCATCTCCCCTTCACTGACACCAGACCTTATCCAATTCTCTTCCTTACACCCAATTTAGTATCTGCCATGTTCCTCAATAAGTGCTTATTCTTATTATTACTATGACTATTAATTACTGTCATGGATGCCCAGTCTGCAGAGCACCATTCCTGCTTTATCTCCTTACAAGGCTTTATGAGGGTTAAGGAGGTTAAGTAATGTCTAAAGCTACAGAGCCAGTGGGCAGCAGAGCCCAAATCGCACAAAACCTCTGCTCCTAGGAGGTGCACTCCCCTGCTGCCAGGCCCTGGATGGGCTCTTTGGAGTGACAGGGGTAGACACCCATGCAGGTGACTGTTATGCCACGGCAGAGCATAAGGGTTGAGTCAGGGCAGTCCCAGGTAACAGGTCCCTCCTTTGTAAGACAGTGGAGCCAGAGGTTGAGCAGATTTCTAAAGTCCCAGGTGTCCTGATACCTGCTCCGACTAGCTTCCTGCCCACCAGCAAAGAGCTGGCCCGGTCCAGGGATGAGCCTTACTACCCTTGACCACAAAGGCTTCGGGTGGAAATGCTCTTTCAGCCAGTGTGGCCATCCACAGGTAAGGGCATCATGGCCCTGCCTGTCGCCTGCCTGCATTTCTCATTAAACCCACAGCCACGTGTGGGAAGCAGACTCCTTTGCATATCCCTGGTGACAAGGGGAGGGTAGAGAAAAGCATCCTGGAAGGGGAGATGGAATGCAGGACTGACTGGGAGGGAACATGGTCTCAGCTCCTCCGTTCACTTCACCCCGTCACAGTGATTGAATTTCCGCAAGGCCCGGTGTACACTGGCTGGGGGGTGGGGACAGCAGCCGATGGAGGAGAGACGCTCCAAGTAAATCTTTTGTTAGAGTGATGACATAGCTCAAGGCACAGAAATCATATTGCCGAGATGGCATTGCCAATTCGCGGCAGGTTATGAGGAGAGCTGAGAGCTGGAGGCATGGTGGGATGGATGGGAGAGTGGGCTAGAACAGGGAAGGAGCTGTGGGGAGAGGAAAGAGTGGGGAGAGAGTTGGTGGGAATGGCCAGTCCATTAAAATGGTGTGTGCTTTAAAGGGCGTGGCATTCTTAAACACGGTCCAAATCGAGCTTCAACTGGAATGAGAGAATTACGTTAGGTGCTGTGATGGTTAGACTAATGTGTCAACTTGGCCAGATAATTGTGTCCAGGTGCTTGGTCCAGCAAGCACTGGGCTAATTGTAATACAAGAGCATTTATGGACTTCGATCACCAGTGAGCTTACTGCGTGGATGGCTGATTACATCTGCATCAATCAGGGAGATTGCATCAGCAATGGGTGATGCTTTTATCCAATCAGTTGAATGCCTTAAAAGGGGAAGTGATTTCAACATTCAGAGAGAATTTCCCAACTCGTCGTTGGACAGCCGACTTCTCCCAGAAACTCATCAAGGACCTTTCATCGGACTTTCATCGGAGCCCCTGGTTTGCAGCCTGCCTGTGGAACCTGGACTTGTGCATCCCCACGGTTGCGTGAGAGACTCTTTTAAAATCTCATATTATTGACAGATATCTCCTGTTGATTCTGTTTCCCAAGAGGACCCTGACTAATACAAGTGCCCTGATGGACTTGGCATGGAGGTCTCCCCTAAATCCCTTACCCTGGAGGGGTCTGGGGTAGTAGTAGTGATGAGGTGGTAAGGACAAAGAAGAGGGCAAACATTTGAGGATGGGCACTTAAAATACATGATCCCACTTATTGCTTATAATGAGTGTATGGTACAGGTAATATGATTTTCATTTTACAGATGAGGAAAGTGAGGCTCAGAGGTGTTTTGAAGATTAAATTAGAAACTACAGTGAGTGAGTGTTACCTAAACATGACTCAAATACTCACGTTCATTTCACTATATCATGCTATCTTGGAAGTGAGATAGACCAGGGCAGTCTGGACTGAAGGTGGAATTGAGGAGGATGCTCTCTGAAGAAGCTTTCACAGGCAAACAGAGCCTTGTTTGATCTACTAAGTGAGTTCTGGGTGGAGGATCTGAATGGTTCTCCTAGCCTGACCAGGTTCAGGCTGCAGTCTCAGTCCACTGAACAGGGGAAGCTAAATTACTTGCAGGTTGGAAAGGTGTTCGCATCATCCAAAAGATGTTAGATGGGTCATGCCTATGAAATTAGAGTAGGTCAAGAAGACACATGGTCCCTTTTGTTCACTGAACCCTGCAGGGAGGGATGGCGGTAGAGTGGGGTCATTAGATTCACTGAAAAGAAGTTTAGAGCTCTCTCTATGGTATGGACAAACCAATATTGGGACAGAGGTATAAGGCTGGCCATACATTTTGATTTCTTTTTCTGAGGACTTAACACTTATCTACTTTCAAAATGAATTTTAAAAGGCATTTTATTTTCTTAGGAGATAATGGTCTTCTTGCTTGAATATTGCCAGTAAAGTGTCTTTCTTACCAAATATTGATGGGCTGTACAACAAATTATGAATGAATAACTAGAGCTGTCACTTGTTGACCCTGATGCTCTGTTGGGTACATTACATCTATTATCTTCTTAAATATGCCCCACAACTCATCAAGACAGGTATTTTTATTCCCATTTTTCAGATGATAAAACTAAGACTCAGGGAGGTTACCTGACTGGCCCAGAGTCTCACTGTGTGTAAGTGGTGGGACTTGAACCAGACATGTCTGACTTTAAAAGTCCATGTCAAGATTGTGGGAAGATGGCAGAGTAGGAAGCTCCAGGAATCAGTCCCTCCACCAGAACAACTATTAAACAGGCAGAAACTATCTGAATCAACTATTTCAAAATTCTAGAGTCCAGTAGAACACAGTGCAACACCCAGGGACGAGTGGGAGGAAGAGGTGGTAAGTTGCAGTAAATACTAGTGAATTGCACTGTCCACATGGCAGTAACATTGCCTATCTCCCACCCCCAGTCTCCTGGCTGGTAGCAGAGAGGTACTCAAATCTGGCTCCTGGTGTAGTGTGCTGGTGCCAGGGTGGGACATAAAGACATAGTTCCCCCAGATCCCAGGTTGTATGGTCCGATTACTAATCACTGATTTCGATGAGCTAGTTCAGATTGCTGGGTATCCAGTTCTGAGGGCAGTCATTGTTCCAACCCACCCTGGACAAGAGCAGCAGAGGAGACTTAAAGACAGTGTATTTCCTCAGAGCTGCAGCAGACAGTTGAAGAGCTGAATTTGCTGGGCAGGTGTCAAGTCAAGAAAGCATAGCTTTGGAGAGCCATGGAAGATGCTCCTGGTACCCATCCTGGTCCCTTCCTTTTCTCCTCCCCAGGGCAATTTGGAGCTGGCCACCACTCTCTTTGGGGTCGCTGGTGTTATTCTGGCTGGGAAAGACTGACTTGGGAAACTCATCTCTGGACCAGAATTTCCCTTTCAAGTAAAAGCAGCTTGAGATAGTGAAAGCATTGGCCTGGAGCAAAAGCTTACCAGCTTTAAGTCTTGCCCTGGAGCACCCAGGAGAGGGAGAAGATCTGTTTCATAGAGGGGGAGTAGAGGGGGCACTTAAATTTCTGTAAATAGGGTAACTTCTAATGTTACTAACAAGCAGAAGCCCAGGACAAGACACAGACTCAGAAAAGCCAGGGAGGACCCTGCACTTAACATTTGCCTTGGGCTGACCTTCTATATAGCAGGGCTGAACTCTGAGGGAGAGCACCAGCCAACACAGAGCCAACTGGTAAAGACTATGAAAGTTTTTTTTTTTGCTTAGGTTTGCTTGGTTTTGTTAGCTCCTGACACTCAAGAAAATCTCTGTCATATCACTAGCTGGAAACAAACTCAATAAATAGACATCTAGGGGAATAAATCTAAGAATTAACATTTTAATATTTTAAAATGTACAATGTGCAAGATTCCAAGACAAATGAAGAATAGGAAATGGTGGCCCATCCAAAGGAAACAGAATAAAAATCCAGAAAACACCAATGAAGAAGACCATACTGGACATACCGGGCAAAGACTTAAAAAAAAAAAGATCTTCAGTATGCTCAAGGAGATGAAGGAAAATACAGAGAAAGAACTAACAGATGTTAGGAAAACAATGAACAAACAATATGAGAATGTCAATAAAGATATAGAAATTTCAAAAAGGAACTAAATAGAACTACTAGAATTGAAGGCCACAATACTGAAATGAAAATTCCCAGGAGGGTTTTAACAGCAGATTGGATCTGGAAGGAGAAAGAATCAGTGACGTCAAAGACAAAACAATTGAAATGAGTCAGGCTGAGGAGCAGAAAGAAAAAAGAAATAAAAAAAAGTGAAAACAGCCTAAGAGACCTCTGGAACACCATCAAGTATACCAATATATGCTTTACATAAGTCCCAGAAGGAGAAGAAAGAGAGAAAGGGGCATAAGGAATATTCAACAAAATAATGACAGAAAATCCCCCAACTTAGTAAAAGATGTGAATATACACATCTAAGAAGTCAAGAGAACACAAAACAGGACAAACCTGAAGAGAAATATGCCCTGACACACATACTGGTCAAACTGTTGAATGCAAAGGACAAGAAGAGAGTGCTGAAAATTACAAGAGAAAAGCAGTGTGCTAGGTACAAGGAGTTATCAATTGGATTAAGTACTGATTTCTCATTAGAAACCACGGGGGCAAGAAGGCAGTGGGTTGAAATACATAAAATGCTTAGAGAAAACAACTGCCAATCAAGAATTTTATAATCAGTGAGAATTTCTTTCAAAAATGAGGGAGAGATTAAGACATTTCCAGATAAACTAAAGCTGAGAGAGTTAAGCACCACTAGACCTGTGCTACAAGCAATTCTAAAGTCAGTTCTTCAGACTTAAAAGAAAAGACACTAGACAGTGGTTCAAAGAGACACACAAAAAATTAAAGACCTCCAGTGAAGGTAACCATATGGTAAATTATAAATGACAGTACTATTGTATGGTGTTTTTTGATATGTAACTCCACTTCTTGCTTCTTACAAGTGCTAAAATGGAAATGCATAAAAGTAAAGATAAATCTATAGTTTTGGACATACAATACACAAAAATATAATTTGTAACAAGTACAAAATGTGTGGGAGAGAGGGGTATAGGAACAGCACATTCTAATGCCATTAAAGTCAAGTTGGTATCAGATCAAATATGATTGTTATGTAGTTAAGATAGTTATGTAGTTAGGTTCAATATTAACCCTATGGTAACCCCAAGGAAAATATTTGAAAAAATATATCCAGAAAGAAATGAAAAGGGATTCATCATAGTACAATACCAAAAAGAAAATAAATATGAAAATAGTCATTAACAGAAGAAAGGAGGGACAAAAAAGGTATAAGACTTAAGACTAAATAGCAAAATGGCAGAAGAAAGCCCTGCACTATCAGTAGCTACTTTAAATGTAGATGAATTAAACTCTCCGGTCAAAAGGCAGAGATTGGCAGAATGGATAAAAAAACATAACCCAACTATATGCTGTTTACAAGAGACTCACCCTAAATTTGAAGGCATAAGTAGGTTGAATGTGAAAGGGTAGAAAAATATATACCATGCAAGCAATAACAAAAAAAGAACTGGGGTAGCTATGCTAATATAAAATAAAATAGATTTTAAGTAAAAAACTGTTATGAAGGATAAAGACAGTCATTATATACTGATAAAGGGATCAATTCAACAAGAAGACATAACAATCATAAATGTATATGCACCTAACAGCAGAGCCCCAAAATATATGAAGCAAATATTGACAAATTTGAAGGGAGAAATAGATGGTTCTACATTAATAGTAGGAGACTTTAATATACCACTTTCAATAATAGATAGAACAGCTAGACAGAGTGTAAATAGAAGACTTGAATTATACTCTAAACCAACTAGACTTAACAGACATATATAGAACACTTCACCCAACAGCAAAAAATACACATTATTCTCTAGTACACATGGGTCATTCTCCAGGATATGTTAAGTCACAAAATAAGTCTTAATAAATTAAAAAATATTGAACTCATACAATATATCTTTTCTGACTACAATTGAATGCAGTTAGAAATCAATAACAGAGGGAGAAATGGAAAATTCACAAATATGTGGAAATTAAACAACATACTCTTAAACAACCAATGGCTTAAAGAGGAAATCACAAGAGAAAATAGGAAGTATCTTGAGGCAAATGAAAATGTAAACACAACATACCAAAACTTATGGGATGCAGCAAAAGCAGGGAAATTTATAGCCTAAATGCTTACATTAAAAAATAAGAAAAATGTCAAATCAGAGACATAACCTCAAAACAAGAACAACTAGAAAAAAGAAGGGCAAATGAAACACAAAATGAGCAGAAGGAAGGAAATAACAAAGATTAGAGTGGATACAAATGAAATAGAGAATAATAAAACAATAGAGAGAATCAACAAAACCAAAAGTTGGTTCTTTGAAAAGATCAATAAAATCAACAAACCTTTAGCTAGACTAATGAATTAAAAAGAGAGAGGACACAAATAACTAAAATAAGGAAGAAAAAGGGGACATTACTACTGACCCCACAGAAATAAAAAGGACTATAAGAGGGTACTATGAAAAACTGTACACCAGCAAGCTATATAATCTAGATGAAATGGACAAATTCTTAGAAACTACATTCATTGACTCAAAAGGAAATAGAAGATCTCAGCAAATGAATAACTAATAAAGAGATTATATCAGTAATCATAAATCTCCTACAAAGAAAAGCCCAGGATCCAATGGCTTTACAGGGGAATTTTATCAAACATTCCAGAAGAATTAAGATCAGTCCTGTTCAAACTCTTCAAAAAACTGAAAAAGGACTATTCCTGGTTCATTTTATGAAGCCAACTTCACCCTCATATCAAAGCCAGATGATACCATAAGAAAAGCAAACTACAGACCAATATCACATATGAATATAGAAGCAAAAACTTCAACAAAATAAAAAGGGAAGCATCTTCAGAACCTTGTGTTAGGCAACAGTTTTTTAGACTTTTATACCCAAAGCAAAAGCAACAAAAGAAAAAATAGGTAAGTGGGACCTCATAAAAATGAAAAACTTTTGTACATCAAAGGACTTTATCATGAAAGTAAAACAACAGTCTACACAATAGAAGGAGATATTTGGAAACCACATATCTGATAAGGGTTTAATATTGAGATGATCATGTTTTTTTCACCCTTCATTCTGTTAATATAGTATATTACAGTAACTGATTTACTTATGTTGAACCACTCCTGCATAACTGGGATAAATCCCTTCAGTTCTTTCTAAACTTCCCCAGTTCTTTCAAATGGTCCTTGGACTCCTGAGCCCTCAGCACCTTGGCTATTCTTCACGGGCCGATCTCTTGTTTGTCCAAACCCTTATTAATATGTGGCATCAAACACACAGTCTCAAACATACTTTTGACAAGCACAGATTTGGAGGGACTGTTAATTCCACGGACATCCATTAATGCAGAATATTAGATTGAGTCTTTATGAGACAGGAGTTTTTAATGTGGGGCTTCTGGTGTGTAGGTATGTGTATGTGTACGTGTGTGTTGTGTATGCATGGGCAAAGAGTCTCAAATAGGCAATCACCTTTGAAAGAGAGAACCGCTTCCCTAGGAAGTTAAATCAAAGGATTTCTAGATCAAGAAGCTACAACCAGTCCTTCTCTAGTCCCTCACTCATTTTCGTTCCTCCTGCTTCAAATGGATTTACAAGTCTCTAGAGCTCTTCCTCTTGTCTCATTCCCCACTTTAAATTCCTTCTCTAGCTTCTTTTAAATCATCCAAAACCAGAGAAGACAACCTTTGCTTTCTTCTCAGATCAGTCTAGTGAGGAAGATGTGGCCCAGCTAGCAGGGGGAAGGACATACAGAGAAATGGGCAGAGGGCCAGAGGGAATTTTTTTTCTGGTACAGATCTTTGGAACCGACCTGGGTGCCACACTTGCAGATTTCTTAAGAGCAGGGCACAGAGTCTGGTAAAGGGCTTGAATAAAAGCTGATGCAAAGGGCAAAGTCATCTTGAAAGAATTATTATTCATTTCCCATTGCAGTTAATTTTGGCACCTTCATCAGGGTTTAAATTCTAGTACCATGTCATATCAAAGGAAGAAAAGTATTTGATGTACGTGTTAATTACAGTTAAGATGTAGCTACTTAAATCAAGAGTTTAATCTTCATTTGACTATTCAGAACAGCTCTGTGAGGGGGATGGGGAGGAGCTCCTTTTGATTTGGGTTATTTAAATGATGAGAACTTCAAGGCAAATGGCCTCTGATTCTCTAAAGCAGTATTCCTTGCAATTGGTTCCCAGCTAAGGGAAAAATAGGAAAATCGAGCTCTTCCAGGTATTCCTAAGTCTTTGATGGGGCTATAAAGTGGGAGGAGCTCCTGAGCCATAATAATTTTGTGTGCTCAAAGACTCAAGGATCGGCAGAATGATAGCTTAATGGTGAATGATATCTTAATAGCATGTAAGAGGCTTAAAAAGTGGATCCACATACACTATTATTTAAAAGCAAAAATTGCCAAAACGATATTACTCTTGGATACACTTGTCATAAGAACCACCTTGGATGAATCCCTAATGTGCATTTTTTTATACGCTAAAACGATAAAATACATTGAAATACCAAGTGATTAAATCGTAGTTTTTCATTGTACTTTTACTAGAACATTGTTTTCTTGGATCTCCAAGGCTTTATTGCTCAGAGGTTACACTTTACTTCTAATCATCCCTATTGATTTTACTATATTACCTTATATTTTTAGATTTGTTTTACTGCCTTGTGCTGAAGTCTAGCCTAAATGTGCTATCTGCAACGAGAGCTATCATCATGTTTCTCAAACCTTATGAAGAGAATTACCTTGTCCAACATGGGTGAGAAATGCTCATTTTTGGCTGCTCACAGGGTTGGGGGAAGGCCTTGCTGTTCCTGGGGCTGGCGATGGTATTGTTTCGGGAGCAGAGAAAGCCTTGAGGTGCTATCCACGTGGTGGGTGGAGACGAGGGCTCTGGGAACCTGGACACATGTTAGAGGGGGCATCTGGGATAGAATTCGTGTCACCATTTTGCTGTAGTTGCTCACGTCCCTTGGGATTTGTGGCTTGCCCTGAATCTGCAGGGTGCTTTACGTTCAGTAAATGTTCATTTGCTAAACCAGCCAGTGGAGAACTAGGTGTTCACAGAGAAAGTTATCGCACCTTTGGTGCTGTTTTAATTACCCCCCTTAAAGATGCCTTCTGAAAGGATGCTAAAAATGGTGACCCATCTTATCTCAGGTTGAACCACGAGCCCAGTTCTCTGGACAAATCTCCTGACATCCATATCACAGGCTGAGGGCGGGAGGAGAGCAACTGGCTCTGGCTTGTGAGATGCTACTGTTCCAGCTGGAGCAAGGGCAGCTACTGACAGCTCCTCGGGACATCCATTGAGGGACCCCTGTGGGAACAGCAAGATGCCACACACTCTTACCAGGTCCCGGGGCAATTCACTTGGCTCTTTCATTGCACTTTAGGGGAGACTCGGAGCTCAAATCCTAAAAGAGATTAATAGTGCTAACTAATGCCAGGCCCTGTTCTGTATTAATGTTTTTAATCCTGACAGTAGAACTCATAAGGCAGGTACTAGCCTCTTCACTGTACACACGAGGAAGCCGAGGCACCAGACGTGAAGTATTTTCCCTAAGGTTGCGTAACTAGTTGAGTGGTGGATGCAGGAAACAGGTCCAGAGCATCTGACTCTGGAGTCCAGACTCTGCATTAATTGCATTTCCATCCTATGTATAATCCACAAAGCATTACCTACTAATTATCTCATTTGATCTTCCCAACAAACTTTGGCTTTAGAGACAAAACAGAAAGAGGTGGTCATGTGTCCAGGGTGACAGAGCCGGCACCAGGACAGCTTTCTTTGGCTCTCCCTCTCTTAGACACATTGACCTGGGCAAGAGCTCCCCAAACACAGGCAGGGGAAGGGAAACCAAAGGCACCTCTGGATGAGAGCAGCCTGCCTCACAAGAAAACACAGCCCCTGCCTGGTGGTGTGGGGGATAAGCCTCCGTCCGCAGCATGTGCCAACAGAGGAAGGGAGCCTCACAATTCTCCACATTTCCCTGGGAGGCTCCTCCACGTGCTCTCCTCTGTTTGCTGCTCTTTCACGGCGATTACAAGTTCTTTGAAGGAAGGGGCTATGTAGGTATTCTGTGATGTTGGCTGCTTGATGTGCTGATGAGCTTCTCTAGCCAGTGCAATGCTCAGAAAAGCTTCTCTGTGAATCTTGAATGATGAAGGAGGGAAAACCAGGCCAGAGAGAGCAGGAAGCTAAAATGGGCAACTGTTCATAGGTGAGCAAGGAAAGAGAGGGTACCTATGGTCCAGGTGCAGCTGTGGAGAGCACTCCCTGGTGCTCTCTTAAAATAAAAGAACAGGTGAGCCAAAAGAGGTGAGGAGAAGGCTGCTATTAAGATAGAAGACAAAGGCAGGCATTAAAAATCTTGGTTCTCAAGATAAATAAAACCAGCTAGCAAGGTCCTTTTTTTCTGTGTTGGGGCCCCTTGTTGAACCCAGCAGTAAAGTGAGGTTCTTTCCCCCTTCAGTTCAGAAAGGGCTGGCAAGTGATTATTTTACTCACATTGAGAAAGTGATCATGAGCAGATGCCTGAATTCAGTAAATGATGCTTGAACTGGTCAGGAATAGAAGATCCAGGAGCTCAGACAAGGACAGTACAGGAGCGAGCCTCTGCTCGACTTTACTTTTCCACCTGTGGCTTGGGTGATGGATATGGATTCAGTGCTTTCATAGCCTTGGAGGAAAGGCCAGGCTACTAACGAGGAAAATGGTATCTGGGGTCAAACCAACAGTGAAGGACCAGGACACTCAGAGCAGGAAGCCGAAATGAAAGATGGACGGATCAGGGAAGGGTGTCAGGTGTTTTGCAGCTGGGATCATCTGTTATTCCCACTAAAAAGATGATTGTTTTCTCATCTACTAGCAGCAAAACAAAACCCGAGGTCTTTCTTAGAACATGAAATGTGAATCACTTACACCAGAAAGATGAGGAAAAGCAATTCTAATTGGGAAGACAGAGAATTAGGCATTCGTTTCTAGCAGGTAGACAAGGGCACATTTATACTGGTGTGAGAACCCAGAGCTCCTCTTCCCATTCTCGAGACCCACCTAGATGCAAGCAGTGGGCTCTGCACATTCTCCCGTGCTACTCACTGGACAGATTAGGCTCTGCGGAGGCAGGATGCTTGGGCATGTCGTGTAATTTGGCATTAAGTATCCTATTGATTCACAGAAGTGCTGCCATGGATTTTAATGGAGACAAATATTGTGGCTGTGATTTTTCAAAGGGCTGAGTAATTCCCAAGCATCAATAACATCTGTCATGATGCAATATGGGGCGACCTAAAGATGCTTGACTTGAGGCCAACCTTGGGAGGCTTGGGGAGGTAGCCTGAACTTTTTTCAAGACCTGCAGAGGTAAGGGTTGTGGGAATGGGGGTGGGCAGGTGGTGGGGTGATGGAAGTGGAGGTGTCTGCTCCCAGGGTTAACTAGTGGCTCATCACAAACTCCCTGATGTGGCAGGCACAGGCATACTGAATTCCCATCACAGGAGCTTGCCAAGCCCTGGGAGGTCAGACCCTGTGAGGCTGCAGAGAATTGAGCGGGTTTTCCCACCTCTTCAACCAGAAACACTACAAGTCCCTGATTGGAACTACTCTAATCCTGCAGTGTAGCCTCTGGCTAACAGCCCCTACCCTGGGCCCTGCTTGATTGGGCATACACCTACTTCAGTGCATAATTCCAGTGAGTGTTTTCAGAGAGGTTGAGTTACTTGGTCAGGGTCACACAGTGCAATAGAGCGTGGACCAGAATCCAGGTCTCATGATTTCCTAGCCTGGTCTATTCTCAGTTACCTTTGGGTAGGCTCTCTGGAAACTATTTGAATATATGACCTGCAATGAGTGATTTGTCCTTCCCCAAAAGGCTCTGTCAAAACCTCAGGGGTAGTAATTGTAAGAAATCAATTATCCCCAAACAAATCCCATTTCAGTCACATTCTGCAGCCTACCCAAACTTTCTCACCCTCCAATTCATTCTCAAGACTGCTACTCACATTATCTTGCTACAAGACAAATTTGATCTTGTCATGTCCCAGCATCAAGACCTCCATCAGCTGTTCTCTGCTGAGAAGACAAACCCCTTGGACTGAGCTTTACCATCTCATTCAAGCCTTCAGCTTCATGTCCTCCCCTGCCCTGCCTGATTGCTGACCCTTCTCTTGTGTATGCTTTATGCGTGCTATTCATTCCCTGTGTCTTAAATATCGTACCCCCCATCTGCTACCCAGGAAACTCCTGTCCATCCTTCAAGAGCCAGATCGACTATTCTGCCTTTGAGAATCACTCTGCCTCTCCCAGGGGCAGTCATGAACAGTCCTTTCTCAGAAATCCCTAGAACACAGCTCATTCATTTATTATACCTGTATCCTAACAGCCTTCCTATGGTACCATATGGATCTGTTTTCTTGTCCATCTTTTCCCATTGGAATTTGATTTGCTCTGGTTGGGATATGTGCCTGACAGTTTTGAATCCCACTTCCTGGCACACAGTAGGCCCACCATAATATGCTTACCCAATGAATGGCTGAATGGATTCTGCAATCAGAAACCTGCTGGGGGTAGGAACGGTTGGTGGGGTTTATGTCCCATAGGTTGGCCTATGAGACACACGTTTCTGCAGCTCTGGGTCCAGGATGGACCCTTCTAGGATGGAGATAAGGAGGCAAGCAGGCATTGCCTCCACTTAGCAGGATCCTGGGACTCTCAAAGGGGGTCTGGGTGGCTGTGTGCCCTTTACCACCAAGCCCCCTGAAAGCCATGGCCATGAGCATATGTGCAGCTGGACACCCCTGTTGATGAAACAGCACACTCATCTCTGATGTAGATCAAACTGATGAGCAGGGTTGACATTCAAATATCCAATACCTGGCACAGAATGGTCATTGGCCACCAGAGTGGACACAGGCTGAAGCAGAGTCCTGGAGGTCCCCTTGGTGCCAAGCACGGACTCTTTGGTTGCTGGGTGGTAGGCGGTGTCTTGGGGGAGGGTCTGGGCATGGTGAGAGGAACACTTTGGGTGAGGGGGCTGGGAACAGAGGATCTTTACTGACCGGTATGAAAGCATTTCGGTATTTTAACAACTGGCGCCAGTACTGCTTGCTCTGATGCATACCAGCCTGTTGATACGTCCCATTAAAGGATAGCCAAAGTTTTGAAGTTGTGTGTGTAAGTGTGTATGCATGTGTGTACTGGGGGTGCTTGGGAGGAATGAGGCAGAGCTTTTACTAGAAGGCAGCATTTGCACTGAACCTTTAATTTTACATAAGGAAAAGGAGGTGGAGGCCAGGGAATTTTGGGCAGAGGAACGGAGGGAGCTAAGGCTTGTAAGCATCAATGGCCCCATTTGGGAAAGGTGATAGGATGATGCCTGGGGTACCTGGAGGGGATGAGGGAGGAGAAGGGCACTGAAAGCTACGTTGAAGAGTTATTATCTTGCTCGTGTTCCCACCAGCTGCCCTGTAGCCAAGCCTTACTGCTCAGGCGGGCTGCAGGGTGGCCCGTGCTGGGACAACTGGGGTGCTGTCTTCCCCAAGCCTCGAGATGTCGCCTGGGATGGGAGCAAGCTTCTTCCTTGTGAAAAGCCTCACGGCAGCCTCCCTGACTCCTGGGCGGCAGGCGCGCCCCGTCTGGCTGCCGCGCAGCCCACACGTGTCCTGCCACAGTCCATCATCTCCTAATTAACACGTCTTGTCAGGTCCAGCAGTTGGCTTCAGTAAACACGTTCCTAGCAGCTGTCACCGGGCCCCTGCGTGGGGCCTGCTGCCTCATTAGCTCGCGAGAAGGGAGAGGGGCGTGCTTCGTGGGGGAGTTGGCAGGATCGAAGAGACGCCGGGTGCTTGGAGAGAACTCATGGGGCCGTGCAGAGGTCTCGGCCTCACCTGGCAGGGCTTCCTGAGCACCTTGGCAACCTTTCTTGTTGTGTTGTGAGAGGATGGGGGGTGGGTGGGTGGCAGTGTGGTCGGGGGAGAAGGCCAGGATTTGGGGGGCCACCTCCTTATCTGAAAAACAAGGACGATCCCAGCCCAACCTACCTCAGACTGACTGATCTAGTGAGAAAACGATCATTCTGAGGGGGGAAACCCTAAATGCTATATAAATAACAAGGTCCCGGTGTTGCTCTAATTTGGGGAGTATTCTTTGCTCAGGCAAGGCTGGTCCTCTGGGGTCTTTACAAACAACCTGTCCAGGGCTTCCTGCTGCACTGTCTGGCCACCCATCTCAACAAGCCCTTGCTCTCCACCCTCTATTCCTGCCCAAACACCATCCCTCCTTCAAGGCCCAGCCCAGCCTCACCTTCTCCACAAGAAGGAACCTGACACCATCCCAGAGGGAGACACTCTCCTTCCTCGGGCTGCCCGAGCACCACCCAGCTGGGGCAAGCAGGCAGCCTCAGGACCTTTGCATGGCCTTCCCTTGCCTATCTCCTCACCGGATTTTGAGCACTGTCGCCACTCTGTACCCCTGAGAACACACAGCAGGCAGCTGATAAGTATTTACTGAGCAGGAAAAGCAGCATATCCCATTCTCATCGCTCTCACCACAAAGATGGGCCATCTCCCAGTTCCTCTCCACAGCTGGTTCAGTGATCAGCCTTTCCGTACATCCTACTGAAGGCTCACCCCCATCTCCCTTGGAGCACTTAAGAAGAACTTGATCGCCATCCTCTCCACCTACACTGGAAGGTGGTACCGGGTACCGCCACCTCACTTCTTCCCATCTTGCCATTCTTCAGATTTCCAGCCTGTTAGGGGGAGCTTGAGCCTCCCCCCTGCTCTGGGCTTGCTGCTCTTGTGCAGAGTCTGTCCTGGGTAGATTTGGAGCAACTGAGGATGTTGTGCAGGCACCTGACAGTAGCAGGGAGGCAGACTTTCCCAACCCGATGGCGGCATCAAACCCATACTATTTGTAAATCTTTGATAATAGCATTTAAAGGGCACATCCTAATGAAGGGAGCCAGGAACGAATGGCTACGGAGTGCAGGCTGAGGATTTTAATTAAAATGCTTCTGTCTTTTTAGTTTTCCCTTCCCCTATCCTCTGCCTCCCCTCACCCCCACATGAGGTGTATTTCTTGCTTCTGGACCAAGACTTAATCAAAGGAAATGTCTCACATTTCCTTTGATTAAGCTGCTCTTTGGGGGGATTTAGTGCTCTTCTTTGGTGGGGGCAGGGTGCACTGTGGGGTTTGGTTTGACAGGGGATGGGCATGTGTCTCTGGGTGGGGGTCAGGGGTGTGCTTCCTGGAGCCAAGCAGATGTCCGTCCCCAGGAAGCACAGCGGGGATCCAAGGGGGCAGATGAATGAGTGGCAGATGCCAGCCAGTGAGCTTCCTGGGGTGAAGCTCTGGGGGCGAGGACTGGGGACCAGCTGAGGGATTTCTGGGCCAAAGGGGCGTTTCTTGGGTCTCTCATGAGCCTTTTCTTTCCAAATGGCTAAACGGAGTGGGGGAGCAAAAGCAGCTGAGAGAAAAGAGCTTTGCAGTGATTTCTTTGGGGATGGGAGTATTTGCTGTGCTGAATAGTTTCCATCCGCTCCTTCAGACCCATCTCCACTCTGCTCTGTGCTCTGGGAATCTGAAATGTGGGGACCCCACCAGTAGATTTCCCGGCTACAGGCTTCGGATTGGGTAGGGCAATGAGGAGGCCTTGGCAGAACACTGGAAGGGATGCAGGAAAACAAGGCTGAAGTATTTATTCCCCTGACTCCTTCTCAAGGTGTCTCCTCTACAAGATGCTCTTACAGTTCTACTGAACACTCCCCATACCCCTCTAGGCCTGGGCTGGTGGTAAGGGCTCAACACTCATTAGCCACAGGGTGCTCTAGTCGTCCTTTGTGTTATTACTACCTGAACACAACATAGTCAACAATCCCTTTATTAAATTCTCTCCAGATTACCCCATTTGAGTGTGCCCAGGCTCTGATAGAACCAGCTACCTCTTCCAGGCCACTCCTTCTTAGCAGAAGCATGGTCAGAGGAACCCTACTGGATCCCGGTTATCCCTGGGATGCTGGATTTGATGAGGAACAGACCCGAAGCCCGAAGTCTTGAGAGTGAAGATGGTCCCCATTCCCAGGGCAGGTGGATTGGGTTTGGGTACGTGCATGTGGGTTTGCTTCCCAGGAACCAGTGATGTCCTTGGACTTATCCAATGGCCCATCTGGGGTAGAATCAAAACCCTCTATGTGGATGGGTGGGGCGGAGGCCATTCCTCCTAAAGATGTTTTCATCCAGGCTATAAGTGCTATTCTAGCTTTAAAGATAAGTCCACTGATTTGGCAAGAATTTCAGGGGCATGCTCTCTCCCAACCATTGACAAAGAATTGAAGCAGGTATTCTAGCAATAGATAGGAATCTCTTCTTCTTTCTTTCTTCCCTTTTGTGTTTGCTTCCTGTTGGCTATGAAGACCTGATTCCAAGAATTTTATGGATAAATGAGTAGGGCCTTATGTTTGGGTTGGGAATGACTCCGAGATGCAGCCAAGCCCTCAGGCTCTTTTTATCTAGTGATGATTTACCTTCCCCCCTTCCACCCTGAGCATGATTTCTGACCTGGGCTTAGCACAATGACTGGGTTCCAGGGTTCCTGCCTGCCTCCAGTTGGTGGGCACCATTCCAGGGCCATGGACACTTAGAAGCATGTACCACCCCAGCCAAGGAGCTTGTCTTTGACTCCTGGTTGCTTTCTTTCCCTGATTGTCATATTGGTGGTGTTGACTCTACACTACACTGGACTCCAGATAATGCCAGGACCCCAGTGGCTCACCAAGGTCACTGCCCTCTTGATCTGTTGTGACCAGTTACACTGAGTCTGGACCACTCCTCCATACACCTCTCCTCTCCTTCCCACTTCACCCAAGTGGAGGCCCCTGACCGACTGGCATGTCCTGTCTAATGTGTCAGCATTGACCACTGTCTAGCATCCCTCTTCCTAGGATATGAAATGAGCCTTTCTTCTTGTACACAATAGCTACTTAGTTAATTTTCACTCTTCATTCAGTTGTGTGTCCATCCAGTCAATATTCATTCATTTGTTCATTCATTCATTCTGCTCTTCATTGAGCAACCTCTAGGTGCCAAAATTGGCAAATATGATCTCATTCAATCCTCCTGTATCTCTATCAGGTATGTTCTATGATTAATGCCTTTTTTTACATACAAGGAAACGGAGTCAAAGACTACTTAAGTGACTTGATGAAGGCCCCCAGCAGGTAGCCAGTTTCAGGCAGGGTTTGAACCAGGCAACCTAATATGAGAGCCTCTCAAGCCCTCAAATCCTAACACAACGCTCCTATTCAAAGACAATTTGAAATGGTTCATATGTGGACAAAGAGGGTCCTGAGCAGATCCTGTCTCTCCTTCCCCAAGTCATGCTTGTACCGGCTGCTCTGAACAGGTATAACTGTGCATGGGAGAAAGAGAGAGATGGAGAGAGTCAGGGAGAGAAAACCTTCAGGGAGAAGTGTGTGGTGGTTGCAGGCATGTCAATTCACCCTGTGCCGACGGATTTGCATCTGTAGCAGAAGGGTGCACATGTCACGCTGTCACAGACTTTCCCTGTATTGACATGGTAACAACCCCTCACTTTTGTGTAGTACTTGGTAGTTTGCAAAGCACTTTCGAATCCATTAGCTCATTTTATCCTCACAACAAGAGGCAGGAATTGTTACCTTGTTTTGCAGATGAATAGACCCATTGAGGTTATGTAACATGTCCCAACCCATGAATAAGTGGGGGAACATGGATGAAAATCTGGGTTCCCTGACTCTTGATCTATGTGCTGTGCACCAAGCCTCACGGCCCTCAGCATCCCTTTCTGGTTTTGAGTCATTTGGGGAAAAGGGGTGACTTTCCAGGTTCCTGGATTCCGGGCCACCTTGACTACGTAAAGCAGTGGTTCTCAAATTTTACTGGCCACCAGAATCACCTGGAAGGCTTATTAATATACAAATTGCTGAGCCTCATTCCCAGAATTTGCAATTCAGGAGGTCTGGGATGGGGCTCAAGAATTTGCATTTCTAGTAAGTTCCCAGGTGATGTTGACACTGCTAGTCCGGGAAGCATACACTTTGAGAATCCCTGATAAAAACAACAGATATTTAACTGGACTTCTCTGACCTGGGCTCATCATATCTGGACTAAAGAAAACCCAGATAAAGAAAGAATTGCCCCTTGTGGGTTTCTCCCTGTGGTGAGAAACGTGCGTGTGTCTTATTTCACTGACTGACTGTTGTGTGGCCCAGAGAATGGGTAGAAAACCTCAGGCTTTTTGGTTCATACACACACAAAAGTAAAAACGTCCACACGTGAGATTATTAATTCATTGTTCAATTAAGTTATGATCTCTAAAATTATCACAATATTTGGCTCGGAGGAAGGCAACATTGAATAGCTTGTTCCATGTAATGTGTGAATAATGTAACTTTATTACTTTTCCCGCTAGTGAGTAATTGTGATTGATGCATTGGCAATAACACAGATTGCCTTCTTGCCCTCCCCTCTCCCTACTCCCAACACTGAATCTTTCCTTTCTTGTCTGCTGTTTTTTTTGCTCACCCTCCTCCCTGCTGCCAGCCCCCTTCCCCTGCAGAGCTTCTTTTCTCTTCTGCCTGCAGAACAGCCCTGGGAGGGTGAGGGGCTGTGGGTCCCAGGGAGTGTGGGTGAACAGGCATGTCCAACCTGGTGGGAAGCCCTCGCAAGCCCTGTTTGAACTCTCGCCCGTATCATTGCTGCTTACTTCTCCTTCATCTTCTATTTCCTCCCAAGTCTGCTCAGGGGCAGTGCATCTGCAGCTCACCTGTGCACTTCATGACAGGTGAGAGCTGATCTGGGCACACACTCTATGTAGGGAGGCAACTGCTATTGGAGTGTTGTGGTGAGGCTGATACATTCCCTCTGAAGCCAGACTCTGACTCCAGATGTCTGGTTTTGGGGAAGCCTGTTGCTCATCTGAGGCCCTCAGCTCTGGGTGCTGAGGTTACAGAGGGCTCTTGTCAGAATCATGGACAGCTCCTCCACCACGCTGGCTGTGGGTATGAGGAATATACTTACAGCTTCTCACCAGTTCTTCTTTCTTTATGCCCAGCCACGTGGAGTCTAAATGATAAGGAAAAGTCACTGCAGTCCTACCCCTCCCCCTTTCCTGAGAAGAATCTCCCACCTTAGAACTGAAACCTGCACTTCTGGCTCTGTAACGCTGCCCACTTGATTTCGTAAACTGCAGTTCTGCTTTTGTAACCATGCTTGCTTAGTTGCCTAAGGTAATGGAAAATTCCACCCGCCACCTCGCTAGCCAATGAATGGGAGCCTGCAGACCCCAATAAAAACTCCAGAAAACTGGGGCTGGGGGCCCAGAATTTGGAAACCAAACTTTCCTCTGGGCCCATGTGTGTAATAAAGCCTGGTTCCTCCCCTCCCTCCAAGTGCCATTTTGGGTTTCTCATCGTGACAGCCGCAACATTTGGTTCCCTGACTGGGAAACCCAATCGAGCAGGCCCATTGTGCCTCTGGCTTGGGACTGAAGGGCGCGGCCAATGGCGATCTCCGAGTGAACGAGGTAGGCGCCTCCTGTCGTCTTGACGGGACCTCCTTCCGAGGCAGACCTCCGGGGCCACGTCCCCACGTCCCAGTCGGACTCAAGGGAGAAAGACGGATTGAACGATATCAGAAGACTTTGGAAAGGTAAGCACCTGGGTGCCAAGCCCCAGTCAGGCCTGTCTCTGGATTGATCACCTCCTAAGGTCTCATGTGACGAGACTCCAGGATAGGGCAATTCCTGTGGGAGGTATTGTTTAACCAATGAGTGATTGTGTGAGTGAATGTGGATGGTAGAGGCTTGTGCCTATTGTACCAGTTTGTGGCCCCACGGCCTGTGCTACAGGGTCAGAGTGGGCCCCAACCTGTTTCCACAGCTACATCATCCGGCATAATGGCCCACCCGGAAAATTGTCCAGGCGCCTTAGCTAAGATGAGCCTAAGTTCCCGTGAGGGACGCGGATAGGCGGGCATCTGAGTGGCCTTGAAAGAGGCACCCCATCTTTGTCTGTCTTGTGCCACCAACACAGGGTATGGGCTCATCACAGTCAAAACCCACTGTCTTGAACTGCATGCTTAAGAACTTCAGGAAGGGATTTTCCAGAGATTATGATATCCGGATGAACCCCGGTACCCTCTGAACTCTATGTGAGTTGGAGTGGCCCACTTTTAATGTTGACTGACCCTCAGAAGGGACACTAGACATGGCCAAGGTCCGTGTGGTGTGGCTAGTAGTCACCGGAACCCCTGGCCACCCAGATCAGTTCCCCTATATTGACTCCTGGTTAGAAATAGCCCAGACTCTGCCTTCTTGGGTTCGCTTGTGCATTGGAAAGAAGGGACAGAGCAGGATCTTAGTTGCACAAGAAGCGAGGTACCAGAAACCAGTCTTTCATAAGGGGTCCTCGGAAGAAGACCCACCACTGCCCCCACTGCCATGTGTCAACCGCCCCAGCCTTTCCTCCTGGCCCAGGAGCACCGGCGGGTTGCCCAGAGACACCTCCTCCTTCAGTTTCCCCTCCTGGTCTGGAGGTACAGGCAAATCATGTGGCGACACCACCCCCGGCCCTTGCAGAACTGACAACACCCCAAGAGGGGAGTCCTGCAACCCCATTGGCAAGAAGACTCCGATTGGCGCAGCCCGCATTGCAGATGCTCCTCCGTGAGACGCAGGGTCCACCCCGCCCTCAGGACAAGAGCAGGCCCCTACTGGTATCCTAGACCTGGAGGATTGGGCATGGGTGGCAGCACCAGAAACTAAGCCTAACTGGGACTTTAACACTGAACAGGGACTGGCTGCGCTTCCACTATATTGGGAAGTGCTCCCCTGAGCGGTCCAAGAAGGGGCTAAATGACCCATGAACATGACAAAAACAACCTCAGTTATTCAAAACCCGATGAGTCTCCAGGGGATTTCTATGAACAGCTTTATGAGGCCTTCAGGATCTACAACTCCCTTTGACCCAGAAGCTCCAGAAAACCAGAGGATGGTGAATGCTGTTTTTGTGGCACAAGAGGCGGCAGACATTTAAAAAAAAACAAAAAACAAAAAAACTTCAAAAGTTCGAAGGATTCGCGGGCATGACCATCTCTCAACAGCTAGAGGTCGCCAACAAAGTGTTCGTCAATTGGGATGAAGTCGCTGAGCGGGAAGCACCAGGAGAACGCCACTGGCCAGAGACCAATGTGCTTACTGCAAAGAGAGTGGGCACTGGAAAAATGAGTGCCCCCAGAAGTCTCAGACACCAAGAGGAAGCACCCCTAAAGGAAAATATCAACCAGAGTCCCAAGACCACCTGATTGGGCTGGCAGGACTCAACCCTGAATAGGGGTGACTGGGCTCACTGGAACTTGGCCCCCATGAGCCCATGGTCAAATTACAAGTTGGGGGCCAGACAATGACTTTCATGGTGGACACTGGTGCTGAACATTCTGTAGTCACAACCCCTGTTGCCCCCTTTAGCGGAAAGACCGCTAATATTATAGGGGCGACTGGAGACCAGTAGAACCGACGGCCCTTTTGCCAGTCAAGGACCTGCCAGCTCGGTGGCCATGAAGTAACTCATGAGTTTCTGTACCTGCCTGGGTGCCCGGTTCCCCTGCTTGGCAGAGACCTCCTAACCAAACTTGGGGCCCAGATTATCTTCAATCCTGAAGGCTCAGCAAGCTTAAGCCTCGGAACCAGTCTCACTCTCCTCGTCACTGTGCCCCGAAGCGAAGAATGGAGACTTCACATGGAAGAAATTTGCTGGAAGGGAACCCAAACCCTCCTCCAACTTTTAACATGGCCTGGGTGGAAAAAGGTTCAGATCTGTAGACAGCAGGTCAAATACCTAAGGTTCAACATCTTGCGAGGGCTCCAGACGCTAAGACCTGAGCAGAAAAGGGTGATCTGCTCTATCCCCACACCCACCACGAAAAAAGACAGCTCCAGTTTCTCGGCGCGGCAGCGTTCTGCCGCATCTGGATCCCTGGGTTTGTAGCAATGGTCAGACCCCTTTACGAAACTCTGGCGGGGCTGGAAAGGGAATCTCTTGCCTGGGGAGAAGTCTAACAGGGGGCTTTTCAAAACATCAAGAAACAACTCAGCCAAGCCCCCACCTTGGGGCTTGCAAATGTGACTCGAGACTTTAACCTATTTGTACATGAAAAAACAAGCAGCATGGGCTTCAAAGTTCAGGGAAAGTTGAGCGCATGAATCAAACCCTCAAAGCCACCCTAGCAAAGTTCTGCCAGGAAACTGGTCCCCCCCTGGGTAGATTTACTCCCTTTGGCCCTTCTCCGAGTTAGGTGCACCCCAGGACCCACAGGCTACTCTCCCTTTGAAATTCTGTTTGGGTAGCCACCCCCAATCATCTGGGCATTCAGAGGAAGTCTCAGGCTTCTGGGGGAGGCCAACCTAGATTCCAATCTCCAGCAGCTGGGAAGAACTCTAGCTGAAATACATAAAACTGTCCTGTCCCAAAACCTCATCCCCTTGGGACATCCGGTGCACCCTTATCAGCCAGGGGACCAGATCTGGGTCAAAGACTGGAGGAAAGAACCCCTCCAGCCTTCCTGGACAGGTCCATATACTGTAATCCTTGTAACTCCCACTGCTCTTAAAGTTGCAGGTATCACCCCCTGGACTCATCATTCCAGGGTCAAAAAGACCCATCACAATAAGGAGCAGAACAGCTGGGCAGCCTATCCCGTACCCGACCACCCCCTGAGAGTGCAAATCACCCGAGACCCTCGAGCACCAACCCTGCTGAACGCCAGCTGAATGGACCCCTGCTCCTGGTGGGGCCTTTGTTTATGTGGCCTGATCGCCTTGGTGTTTGGAATTGGACTCGGGGCTGTGGCCCCTGCCGACTGGACTGTTGTGAATAGAACCCTAATTGCTATAGCATACTGGTGCATAGTAAGATGTTTCTGTGCCTTAGGCTGTTTTTCCTATTTTCTTCAGGGCTGACGCCAGTTCCCAGCCCTGCTCCAGTTGTTATAAGACTGCTCCTCTCTCAGCAATGGATAGGTTGAAACAGCTCGCAGGGAAATACTAACCCTCCTCTTCCTTTACCCACCGTACCTATATGCCAGCAGAATGTTATAAGTTTTCCGAAGCCTCAGTTTGTGAGGAAAGGGGGGACATGTATCTTCCTGGGGGAAGAGTGCTGCTATTACGTTAATGAGACAGGAATAGTCACTACCAAAGTGAAAGAACTTAGAGAACAAATCCAAAAGAGGAAAAACCACTTAAACGAGTTCTGGGGCTGGAACCTCGGACAGTGGACCTCTTGGCTTCTGCCCCTGGCTGGACGCTTATTTATTTTGCTCATAGCGGCCATCTTTGGCCCATGCCTGATAAAGGCACTCATCAGGTTCATTGAAACAATGATATCACGCATAACTACCACCAAGATTCTTGCCCTAAGGGGATACAGTCCCCTGAGTACAGATGAGGCCCTATGGGAATTATAAGGGCATTAAAGGGGGGAAATGATAAGGAAAAGTCACTGCAGCCCTCCCCCTCCCCCTTTTCTGACAAGAATCTCCTGCCTTAGAACTAAAACCTCCACTTCTGGCTCTGTAACCCTGCCTGCTTGATTTCGTAAGCTGCAGTTCTGCTTCTGTGACCATGCTTGCTTAGTTGCCTAAGGTAATGGAAAATTCCACCCGCCAACTCGCTAGCCAATGAATGGGAGCTTGCAGACCCCAATAAAAAGCCCAGAAAACTGGGGTTGGGGGCCCAGAATTTGGAAACCGAACTTGCCTCTGGGCCCGCTTGTGTAATAAAGCCTGGTTCCTCCGGTTCCTCTGCTCCCTCCGAGTGCCGTTTTGGGTTTCTCATTGCGACAGCCGCAACATAAATGACTGTTTAAAAATCGCTCTTTGGTCACTAAAACCCAATTTAAACACTATCTTTTCTTCTTTTTTCATCATCCAAGTGCATATTTTTGTAGGGGCAAATATATTTAAGCAGAATCTAGGTGCTGACAACTTATATACAGAGTAGATAAGACCACAGCAGGAAGGAAGTAGCCAATGGAGACCTTGTTTCACACTGTTCAGTCATGTTACTGCCGCCATGTTCATACACAGTTTCAAGCCTCCTTCTGCTTCTAAAAGTATGTCTTCTCCACAAGAATCAGACTTGAGCACTGAGAAGCCCGTCCCTCTTGCTCTGGAGGTCTGCTTTGGTGAACTGGCTTATCTCCCTCCAAAGTTCCAGGTCAAAGGGAAAATGGTCTCTCCTTTTGGAGTGATCCAGTATAGAAGGCCAATTTACATGCACAATTGGCAAGAGTGTTGTCTATACTGATCCATTGACAGGCAAATGCTCTAAGTAGGGTAGAATCAGACCCTACTTTATTTTCCCGGCCTGAGTGGTGGCAGCAACAAGTGCTACCATTTATTGAGCATGTACTTTGTGGCAGACACTGTGATAAGTGCTTTCCATCAATCATTTCATTTAATTTTCACAATAACTGAATGAGGAAAGAGCCACGTTCTCCCCATTTTACAGCGCGCTAGTGAGAGAGCCAGGAGTCTCTGACCCCAAAGCCCATGCTTGTCAAAGCATTAAAGCTGCCAGCCTCCTTGGGCAAATGACTATCCTCACACTTGATGCCTGGGACACCTCTGTGCATAACCAAGACGAAGCAGCTAATGGGCTCAGAGGGATGGAGGCCAAATGCAAAATGGAGTAGGGCAGACAATCTCTATGTTAGGTTGAGGGGAAGTGCCGCTTGGGCTGGAGAGGCTGAGAGGGCTTCATGGAGGAATTAGAGCCTAACCCCTGAATGCCAAGGGTTTAGAGTTTGCCTTTTTGTTTCCCAACACAAGTATTAAAGAAGAGCAGGTCCCTTGGATTAGCATTCCTGGGCACTCCTGGCAGGGAGTGTATTTAGTGGAGCACAGTGCTCCCTTATCTATCCTCACTTCCCATTTCCACCCAGCCTGAACCACTTGCTCCATGCTCAGTAAAGAATCATATTTCCAAAAAAGCCACGCTTATGTCTAAACTACAGGTCTGGTCTCTCTTGACTATTCTGTACTTTGCCTCTTTGTTTATGGGGAGCAAGGGAGAGAGGGTATGTACATCCAGGGAAGGAACCTAGCACAGCACCTCATGCAGCCCTGAGTTACAGTTGCTCCAATCAGTTGGGAAGGTGGATCCCTCCTTGCCCTTAACTTCTAACTTCTGGGCCCTCCTTGCCCTTAAACTTCTCCTAGATTAGGAGTAATTCTGGGTGTGAGACTGAGCACAAAGAACATTTTTTTGTTTTGTTTTAAGGATTGACCTTTTGTTTCTCTGCTCGGTGAGCAGGACTGAACTCTGAAAAAGACTGGTGCCAACAAAGGGGTCTAAATAAGGCTGGGCTGGACAGCTCATCTGCAGACAGGTATAGCAATTGCTTTCATCCCTTCCTGACAAAGGGCTTCTCCTGCTCTGAATCTGCTCAGAAGTATCAGGCACTGCCCTCAAAGGTAGAGGCTGAGCCCCTCCAGGCCCAGAGAAAATCACTGTTTTCTCTAGCAGATGCCATGTTCTTGCCTAGTACCATGGATCTGCCCCCTCACTCTTCTCCCTCGCCTGATCCTACTTCCAGCCCAAGCCTCTGCCACCTTGTTGCCTAGACTACCCAATCCCATCACAGGCACACTGAGCTAGCTTGTCCTCTTGCAAATTCCATCTATGGGTCTACTTCATTTTCTAGTCTTGGAAGAAAATCAACAATGAATCATGTCTAAGTCCCGAACAAAACTATGGTTAAGGCTGTCTGGGCTGATGAAATCCAGCTTGGAAAGTGAGATACTGAATTCTCTCTATGGGTGTCTACCTCTGCATGTTGGTCACTTGAAAAAGGATACACATGCAGAGAAGGATTTTCCTTGGCAAAAATTAATAATCAAGGGCGCAGATGTGGATCAAATGGTTGGGCGTCTGTCTCCTATATGGAGGGACCTGGGTTCGATCTCCAGGACCTCCTGGTAAAATAAAGAAAATATAGAAGGTGCGCAGACCACCAGGCCCTGTGAGCAGGTGAGCCACCAGGCCTCATGCGCAGGTGTGCCATCAGGCCCCGCAAGCAGGTGTGCTGCCAGGCCCGTGTGTGGGTGTGCCGCATGCAGAAAGAAGATGATGTAACAGGAGAGTGACACAAGGGAGAGCCAAGACGAGACACACCAAAAAATCAGGAACTAAGGTGGCACAGGTGGCAGAATGCCTCTCTCCAGCATCGGAGATTCCCAGGATCGAATCCTGGTGAAGACAGGAGGAAAAGGATGAGAAGAGAGGGCAGGAAACAGACACAGAGAATTTCCCAGCGAAAGGACACAAAAACAGCAGAAATGGGGGGGGGTAAAAATGGATAAAAAGTATATAAATAAGTAAATCTTAAAAAAAAATATTAATAATCAACAGCACTGTTCATCCATCCATCCATTCATCCATTCATCCAGCTATCCATCCACCTTGCATTCAGTAAACATTACAGGGTAACTGCAATGTGCCAAGCCTAGCACTCAGTATTAGGGACACAGACGATAGGTGGGAAGAGAGGAGAATAAACTGATGCTCACTGTACAGTGTGATACATGCCAAGAGGGTAAAGAGAACATGGGGAGAGACATCTAAGTCAATGGACAGAAGGAGTGAGTGGCTTCTCTGAGGAGGGAACACTTGAATTAAAGACTGAGGAGTAAAGAGAACTTAGCTTTGCAGGGTTACTCTTTCACTGGCACATGTATGGTTCCAAGGTTCAGTAAATTCCAGAATCTTTATCAATTCTTTTTTTTTTTTTTCTTGTTACTGGGAGGTCCCGGGGATCGAACCCGGGTCCCTCCATGTGGGAGACGGACGCCCAACCAGTTGAGCCACATCCGACCCCGTAAATCTGACTTTTTTTTTTTTCAGGTACCGGAGCTGGGGATTGAACCCAGGACCTCACATGTGAGAAGCCAGCACTCTACCACTGAGCCACCTTCGCTCCTCTTCTTTATCAATTCTATACCTGCTCAAATTCTAGGGGGAATTGCAATGCCCCGGGAATAGCAAGCTCAGAACAGAACAATAACTGATGTTGCTTAGGGGTTTAGAACTGACATTTTTCAGAATCAGAGAACTCAGAACATTTAGGTAATCCCATTTCCTCTTGGCAGGAGTTTCCTAAAACATGCCAGAGAGATTGGAAAAGAAACATCCTGCTTGTTCTTAAAGAATCCAGAGCTCTGCGATGTTCTGCTTTCATTCCATCACCTCCTGTTGTTGGAAAGACTTTTCTGTTCTCTGGCTGCAACGAAAGTCAATTGTCTCCCTAGGGAACTCATGAATGCTCCATGTTACACCAACCTCCCATCAGCTAAAGCCAAGACTATGCAGAGTTGTTCCACAGACTGTAACCCTCACTCTCAGGTCTGACTTGGGCTCACAGACTCCACGCCAGGCATGGATATGGAGCAATATTAACACAAAGCTGAAGTGTTCAGTAAAGGGGCAGAGAGCCTGCCTTGGAAGTGGCTGGGGTGGAAAGCTCCACAGTCAGTGGGTAATTCCCCCCTCCTCATCGTTCCTCATTTACCCTACGGCTTTCTCATCACTGAAGCCATCTGGTGGCCATCCACAGTGATGGATCAGCCTTGGTGGGCTGAAGCCCAGAATGAGTGCTTGAACTTCTGTTAGCACAGGCACCTTAGGGAGCAGGCGGCTGCTTTGGGGGGCTGGGCACTATGCAGAAGGACTTCAGGCTAGAAGTGCCAGCCCTGAGGTAGCAACTGAAGCAACACCTTGCCTCCCCATACCCCTGTGGCAGAAGGTCCAGTGTTTGGACTCTGATTTATTGCCTGTCTCCTTGTCTAAATTATGTAAGCTCTGTTTTGCTCATCACCATATCCCCAGGGCCTGGGACAGTGCAGTTTAAAATTATTTCTTTGATGAATTAGGATTCAGAAGTAATATGAAAAAAGTCTCCCTTTGTTCTGCGGGCGCCTCTCAGTGCTGGGCTGTGTTGCCAAAGTTTGCAGTTCCTTCCTGACTTGGCCAGCCCCCAATCATCCCAGTCAAGAGAAACACTTCAGTGCTAATGGATATGGAGACTTAAGCTCTGGAAGGCCACCTCCGTCAGATGAGATTGCCTTCAAAGGCCACTGGCTCTGACCTTTTGATAACATTTTAAAAAAAGAAACCTTATGTATTGACTGAATGTTCTATCTCCAATGAAGGTCTAGGCAGCTATTTGTATTTCTGTTTAATTTTTTTGAGTCCATAAACTTTCTACTTTTGGGCAAGTAGAAAGGGGAAAAAAGTTCCTTTACTTTACCAAACATCATTTAAAAGTTGTTTGTATTTTTTTTAATGGAACTCAATCCTTTAAGCCTTTAAAAGTACCTCTGCTGAGCTGTTTCCAATGTGGAGGCTTCTAATCCAGGGGAATTCAGAAGGCAGATGCTAAACAACCACCAATTGCATCCCAGGACAGTTGCAGGAAATTCTCAGGGCTGGGCAAGCTGGAGATGTGATCTGCTAATCTGGACTCTATTTTTGTGTCTGCTCTGCTAGCTGGCCTGACTTGTGCAATTAGTATTCTCCCTGGTGTTGATTTTGTTCAAATATATTGGGCCCATCAATCACCCACTTTCCAATGCATCTGTCTGGATCAGTCAATTACAAAGTTATTTTTGAGCCGCTAGGATTCTTGTGAAATAGACCCAAGAAGGAACTAAACTCATTTCAGGTTTGACCTCTGAGGCTGGATCTGAGAAGGCTTAGTTTGCTTACACTTCATGGCCATCCAATCTGATCTGGCCTGTAGAAGAGAAAGGCCACTTGCTTAATTGGGAACACTTTAATATAGATATCCATTAACTTATGCTAAATTACAGTAAAACATCTACGGAGGAACTTGATGCGACATCTGCATGAATACTAAATGACTTCATTACGATCAGAACTGTGACAATGAATATGAAATGAACGTGCCCAGAGAAGACAATTAATCTCCCACCTTCCCAAGCCATTACCGTTTTATTTTCCCCTGAACTGTGCTAAAAAAAATAAGGCATGGATGCCCTATGATTTTCCTGAGCCCATCACTTCCCTTCAGCTGCTGCGAGTCCCCCGGAGCTCCAGTCATTTGTAGAGTGGAGATTGGCATGGGCCACTCTGAGGAATAGCCATGGACAGTAGGGAGGTGGGGGTCTGGGGTGGCAATTTGGTTTGGAAAAGGAGGCTGCCGGGACTGACCGACCACACACACACACACACACACACACACTCATGTGCACGCACACACACAGATTTGAAAGGCATCCTCCTCTGGAACTAGCAAACAGGCTGTCAGTTCAGATTAGCAACATCAAAAGCATTCCAATCTGCTCCCTGCATACACTGCACGCATAGATCTGAGGGAAGAATTTGGCCTCTGAATTAAGTTAGCTTTTCCTTCTGGGCTGCCTGTACCTGGAAAGTATGGCTAAGAGGGTCTTGTCACCCCATGGCACTCAGTCTGCACTACAGAACTTGGACTTAAAGGTACCCCTTCCCTTGTTACTTGCTGCTCTTTCACCGAGGGTCTTTCTGAATCTCAGGGTAAACTCTGAGGCCCTGGAAATGGAGGACTATGCCCAGCTCTGTGTGAGCAGCCCATGGGGGAGGCAAGTGTGAAAATAATATTCCTGGATTCCCCACTTTAGCCATCTTCCTCCCAGGTCATGGTCCTCTCCTCATTGCTGACTTCTTCTCTCCTTGACCATGATATCAGAGTACCCCCACTCAGGCCTTGCACCCCTTCTCTTGGTCTGCACTCAATCTCATGGATTTAAGCACCAACTCTATGTCTCTTAAAGCTATCAACACAGCCTGGACCACCTCCAGATTCACAAATCCAACTCCTTACTCCTTGTCTCCACTTAGATGTCTAATAGGGCAACTCAAATTTGATATGTCCCAAAGAAAATCCTGCATCTTCTCCCATAGACCTGCCCCCTCACAATCTTCCTAAGCTCTGCAAATGGCAGTTGTATCCTGCCAGTCACTCAGACCAGACCCTTTGGGGTGATCCTTGACTCTTGTCTTTCTTTCACACCCACATCCAATCTGTCAACAAATCTTGTTGACTCAAAATATGTCCATAACTGGCCACTTCTGACCCCTTCTTCCACTACTTCCTTGGCCCAAGCCAGTGTCCTTTCTGGCACAGGTGATTGTTGTTGCCTCTTAATGGCTCTGGGCTTAACTGAACCCTCTACTCCAGGCATTCTCTCAGAGGAGGCGCTGAGTACTCATCAGCTATTCCTGACCACTCTCTTCAGCTCAGGGTTCAGGGTCTCATGTGGAGCTTTACAGATTTTGGCCACAAGGATCTGAGGTAAAGGATACCTTTGATATTAGTTACAATAGGAAATTGAAATTCCCACCTCGACAACAAGCAAAGAAAGTTCCAGCCAGTGGGATGTGTCACTAAGACATTTACAGGTTCTACTTGACATGGGCCTCCTGGCCTCTTCTGGGGAAACTGGGACTACAGGATGCCCCAACCCACCCTTGCAGGGGACTCCATTTTCCTGGTACAAAACAAAAGTCTCTCTCTTTGCATCCAGATGTCCAAAGATTATTGGAATGGTAGAAGCCATTTAAATACCAATTTATGGGATATTTGAGAACTTAGAATAAATCTGATTCCACATAGAACCTTGTGATACTCTCTGGGATGCCCCTCTCAAGGGCCCTTGCTTGGAGGAGCATAACCCTCACTTCTAACTCTTCCTTAGAGCAAGAATATCAACCCTGAGGCTCCAGGTGGCAGTTGTAAAAGGTTCCTTTTTCCATCACAGAAAAGGCAGGGGTCTGGTGTTGGGGAGCCCTCTGAGAAATGCTTCAGGTGGAGCCCAGGTCCCAGTGGGTGGCTGCTGGGCTACTCACACAGAGCAAAGGCCTTTGGAAAGGGGAGCTCTCCATAACTTGTGGGAGGGGAGGGGGCCTCAGCAATCTCGTTAGCCTGTCAAATAACAGATTTTGTAGACACTTTCCTGCCTTCTAGACCCAACTTCAAAATCTACCCTGTGCTGGTCTCACAGGGGTGGGTGATTAGTTCCTATGGTTTCCTCTTCTGAGGCTCTGTTTGTGCCGAGTCTCCCTGTAAATACTGTGGTTATGCCTCCACCAGATGATGTCTTCCTGAGGGATAGTATTGAGTTTGCTTTAGAATGCCTACAGAGAACAGGAGGAAAATGAAATTGCCTTTCTGCACAAGCCTATCACAATGTCCTAGCCCATGTTAGACTCACAAGTGTTAACAACGCCTTCCTCATTCTATTCCCTCTCCTCTCTGCCTTTTCCAAGCAAACTCTTAGTCTAAGAAGTACAGGTCTGATTTCCTTGGGTGACTACTATCTCCAAGCTACCATTCTAAGAATACGCTACAGGAAACAAGAAGCCTTAGAAAAGTCAGGAGCATTTGACAGGAAAGGGAAGTGGTAATGGACAGACTGGATTTCAGCTACTAATGACCCCTGTCCTTTTTGCCTTCACCAAAGGGTGTAGGCTAGAACCAGAAAGCAGCATAAGAATAGTCTTTGGGAAGGAGGGGGATAGATGAAATCATGTCCTATGTCTATTCCAAGTTTATATTCTTGTATGTGCAAAATTCTAAGCATTACAACAAGCTCAGTAAAGGAAGAATTTATGAAGCATCTCCTCTGTGTCAGGCTCTAAGGGAAGAATTCAAAGGTAAACCAAGCATGGTTCTTGAATTCAAGGATTCTACAATCTAGTGGGAGGAAGAAGGAATTTTTCCTTTCTCCCTCCCTCCCATCTTTCCCTTCTCCCTTCCTTCCTTCTCCTTTCCTTCCTCTCTTCCCTCCTTTCTTTGTCTTTTTGTCTTTCCGTCCAATGCAATGCAGATTGCACTAAAGAAGAGTCAACTTTGGGGTAATGGGAAGAGCTCTGGAATTAGATTTGAAAACTGGCTCTACCATTACTTGACTGTTATATCGGGCAGGAAATTTAAACACATGTAGCTTCATTTTTCTTCTTATTATAAGAAGAATATAAATGATACCTATCTCATAGGGTTAATGTGAGGATTAAATAAGATAATGTATGTCAAAGTGCATGGCACATAGCAGATGCTTACTTAATAAATATTGGTTGAATGAATAAATTACAAAGAAAGAAAAGGTTAAGGAAACACAGAGGAGAGCCCATCAATAGTTGGAGAGATTGGGTTAAGATTTATGGAAGGGACAGTATTTGAGCTAGGCCTTGAAAGGTGAAGAGGTGAAAGCTATTTCAGGCAGAGGGAACAGCATGAGCACAGAGGTGGAAAAGATGCCATTCCAGGAGAGGGGAATGTTGGGAAGTAAGCCTGGAGATGTAGGTCAGGCTTCATCATGGCAAGCCTTGGTTGTTATGCTAAGGAGGATGGACTTTGATCCGTGGGCAAAGGTGAATCGTTAGAGATTTCAACAAAGGAGTGACTTTAGTTTAGGGAGATCAACCTGGCAATTAAATGAGCAGGATTGTCCTGAAGATGAATTGGAGACAGGGAGATGGGTTTAGAGGCAACAAAAATCTAGGTGAGATTAAATGAGAATCCTATTTTAACAAATTTGTGACAGTAGAAATGAAGGAGAGGCAAACAGAGATAATCAGACCTGGTGACCAATAGAATATAGTGAACGAAGGACAGGAAGAATCAAAACTAACCCTGAATATTTCTGGAGAGAGAATGGAGAAGACCAGGGTGTCAACGATCACTCATAGAACACAGAAAAAAGGCAAGATATTTTAGAGGAAGGCAAGCCATGCTCTAGATGGTGAGTTAAAGAACTTGTTGGAAACTCCATATATAGCTGGGACTATGTGCCTGAAGACCAAACTGTAGGCTAGAACTGGAGATAAGGATGTGGAGTCATCTTTGGAGGGGTGATGGCTCAAAGTGTGGGGGTGGGTATGATTGTAAAGCCTGGGAGGGAACTGGGATAACAGGCAAGGGTGAATTTTGACAAGTGAAAATCCCAATGTTTAGTAGTTCTGAGGGGTGAGTTCTAAGATGCCAGAAGAGAGTAGAGATGAAGGCACTGAGCTGAAGAAGGCTGAGGTCTGAAGAGTCCAGTGGGTTGGGAGGGTCTGAATTCACCAAGAATCAAGTCAGAGGATGAGATGGACAGGGGAGGACTGAAAGCCTGGAGCTAAAGTCCTAGAGGAAGATGGGGGCCTTGACCAGAAAACTTACAGATAAGGCAAGAAGGACAGAGGAATATGAGAGTGGATAGGATGGACAGAATTATTGGGGCCAAGAAACTAAATTGAAGTGCGGTTGGGGAAAACAATTTACAGGAAAAACATATTGATTCCCTACTAAATGGCTCAAAGAGTTATGATTTCAAGTTGGAAGGTCAAGGGGTAGCTATGAAACAAATAAACAATGAGTAATGGAGCTAGTACATAAGTTAAGTGCTAAAATGTGTGGCACTTGTCAAGGACAGCTTGAGTCTGGTACTTGGACCAGCCCTTTTGACAAGTGGCAACGATTCTGAGTTGTGTGAGGCACCAGGGCATCCCAGCAGAGCTAGAGACACATTATGGAAGAGATGGATTTGGGGTGAACCTTGAAGGAAGAAGAGCATTCCAAACAATGGAATGTGGATAAGAAGTGGAGGTGGAAGGAGAAAGGAGTTGGGAAGGCTAGCGCGGGACGAGTAATTGGAAGCAATGCAGACTGATGTTATGAGAGTTGACAAACCAATGAAACATCCCCAACTTGGTTTTCCTGCAATCACAGACTTGGGCCATGATCTAGTCTTCATCTGTGGGCCCCGAATACTGAATATACACCTCTCTCCTGGCCTCTCTCATATGATGATGCTGGTTGGGATACTGGTTTTTCTCACTCTACTGTGAGACATTCCAGGGGTGGAACCAGATCATCTGGGCAACAAACCCCTCCCCACCCCAGTTTAGCCTGGCACCCAACACTGTGCGAGGTGAGGCTCCATAAATACCTGTGGGGTGAATGAACAAATCAACGAATAGGAAATGGGTGTAAATCGGAGAATATGCACTTGAATTGGACCCTTACATTGGGACAGAATACATCATGGCACAAGATGAAATTCTAGGTTTCTAAATGAAAAATATAGGAAGGACTCTCAAAGCCTTTGTTAATTAAAAACACAAAGAGCTGCTCAGGGAACGTTCCCTGCCTCCCATTCTCTCTCCTTGCACTGAATGGCAGATAAGGTGGTATCTTTACCTATGCTTTGGACCTCATTTAATTAAATGCCAGGCTGACTGCTTCCTCACATACCTTGTTTTCTTTCTTCTCCTTCCCTCCCATGCTAAAGAGGGCCAGGGCTAATACTAATGCATATGCTGTTAAACCTTTTTAATTAACTTCAACTTCTTCCACAGACTTATGTTTAAACAGTAAATTTTTTGTTGATACTCAAATGCATAGGAGGCACTCGGAATCATGTATGAGTACCCTTGTCCTCAAAAAGATCCTTCGTGAGTTACCACCAGAGATGTTGCATGAAGCTCTTTTATTAAAATAATAACACTCAGCAAGGCAATAATGCTTTACAACTGGTAGCTAATTAACCTGCCCCCACCCCCATGGGTCAGCATTAGCACCTAAGGTTAACAATAAGATCACCTAGTGGGTCTCTGCTTTCCTTGGAGTCAGCGCTGAATTGGTCTGTGTTTGTGCTCCGGCATCTGTGAGTAACGATTTTTACTTAAAACACATCTTTGTTCTTGGACTATAGCTCAATCTATTATTATCGTTATTTATTTTGTTCTTGTTTTGTCTCTTCCTTGCGAGAGCAGTACATCTGATCTGCAGTTGACCTCCCGAAACAGAAGTTACCCACGTTTTGGAAAACCCGATGGATTTAAAACTCATGTCTAATTGCAAAATCCATTTATTTTCCTGTAACTCTAAATTTGTAATCCAAGTATTTTTATTCACGATCTTTGCTGTCAATTGTAATTGCAATGCAGCCCCACTCTGCCAACAAAACCAATCTACCTATCCAAGTTCCTGTTCCATTCTTCATGTTGAAACAACACTTTTCCCCATGAGCTGATGTAGCTATATTCCATGTTGTACCATCGACAACAAGCCAATTATTTCAATTTTGGCATCAGATTCAGAAGAGAGTTTAATGATCCTCAGTGGTATAAACTGAATTTTTATTCCTACAACAATTTAGTAATGATGATGACACTTCAGCACTTAGAAAGTATTTCTCATCTTCCAACCAATGACAAACAGGACAGATGACCGTTTCTGGCATTTTTCTGGGCACATTCAGTGGGGGTCAGCATCAGCACCATTTTCCAATATTTATGAGCCTGGACTTACCCTAGAGCTACACTGCCAGGAGACACAGAAGGGACCCCCTCCCCCCAAGACCCAGTCCCTATCTGCTGGGGTTTCTGGTAGAAGTCAGAACAAGATCCCAGGTCATGCCTGCCCATTTTAATTAATTCATTTATTCACTTATTCAACAAATATTTAATGAGTTTCTACTAGGTAAGGAAACGCAGCCCTGGGAGGCAGACTGAGTTGTACGAGGTCTGCACTTTCTCCTCTAATCAAATTCTACCCCAACCTTCCAACCGAGGTCCAAATTATTTGAATACTTCATTTAGGCCCACGTTTACTCCATTCATTCAGCAAACATTTATCAGGCGGCGTTTGGGTGTAACGTGCTCTTCAGAGAGCCGAAAAGTTTACAAAGACCATTTATCGGCAAGGCTGGCTCTACCTGCAAAGTAAACTCAGAATGTGGTCATTTCTCCCCCCTCCTCTGCTACACCCTGAGCCAAGCCATCACCATCCCACACCTAGGTTATCGCCAGAGCCTCTTAACTGCTCTCCCTGCTTCTTCCATGGTCTCCTTTGCTTCAACAGAGCAGTCTGACCGATGGCTTTTACAGTCCAAGTCAGATGGTATCATTTCTCTGTTTCAAACCATCCAGTGGCTTCCCAAAGTAAAAACCCAAACCCTTTCCACAGTCTGCAACACAACACATGGTCTTGCTGCCTTGTTACCTCTTTAACTTCGTCTCCTACCCGTCGCCTTGCTGTCTCTGCTCCACTTACTCTGGCTTCAAACACATCAGGCACACTCCTGCCCCAGGGCCTTTGCACTTGCCATTCCCTCTGCCCAGGATCCTCTTCCCTCAGTTACCCACGTGACTTAGCCCCTTACTTCCTGCAGGACAATGCTCAATTGTCACCCTGTCAGGGCTGGCTGTACTTGATGTGAAATGTGCACCCCTCCTTGTACTGGCTGTCCATATCCCTGTTTCCTGCTTTAGTTTTCTCCAGATGCTTATCACCATCCGACATATTATTTATTTTACTATTTGTTTATCTTTATGTCTCCCCCACTATAATGTCAACTCCACACAGGCTTGGGTATCTGTCTGTTTTATTTATTGATGTACTGGCATACAGATGCTTAATACATATTTGTGGAATATATATTATATATACACACATACACAAACACACATATAATGAATATATGTGCACTGTCAATCTTCAAGGAAAGTACAATCAAGTAGGAGCTATTTCCAAGAATGAATAATGAACAATGTTTTAAGAAAGCTAGAAAAAACAGGCTATGGTAGTTCAAAGGTTAGAGAATTCATTTTGCCTGGTCGAATGAGCCTGCTAAAATCAGGACCCAATAAACACAGGCATATAGTACTGGAAGAGAACTGCAATCCACAAAGAGGTGAGAAACGGCTCCTTGCCACTGGCACAGAAAGGCCCTTGGGCATGGGTGACTGTGAGGTGGGTGGAGTCTCACGGCACCTCAATGAGTCCAGCCCATGGGACCGGCCTCTCTCCCCAAATCTCACAGACAAATCCCAGTGAAAAGCTAACTTGGTGTCTCAAGCAGGGAAGATTTCTGAGGCTCGGGGCTGTTTTCAACAGATGCCAGGTTAGTGCCAGTTACCCTGGAGCCGAACCGGATCTTGAGGATAAATCTCTTATTTTGGTAGCACTTTAAAATAAGTGGCAGCAGTTCATGCATAATTACTTCTGAATCATCTAGGGAATTCATCAGGTTTGATTATAGATGTGTAATGAATTTACCAAATCTGTGCGTATTAGGGAGATATTAATTCCATATGAAACCTCACAATTCATTCATGTGCCATTTGTTTTCATTCCTTTTTAATAATAAGATAATTAGTTTAAATTATTTGTACTTGTACAAGGTCTTGAAACACATATAAGGAATGATTATACGAGAGAACCCAATAAATGGGAAGCTTTGGAGACAGCATTAATTGTGATAAAGGGTTCATAAAGCAGTAGATGTTCAATTTCCCCATTTAGGCTGGTAATAATAGGTCTAATCATGACACCTCTATAAAGTCGTGGGAAGTCCCTAATTAACGTTTCTGAATTCAGAAAGTTAAAAGAAGGTGGGGGGAACCATTGCACCAACCAGAGAATGAGGCAAAAAGGGGAGCTCGACCTTCTGCGATCAGATGAAACTCTGAGGGCTTGTGATCTCTGGGCCAGGGGGACAGGCACACGTGATCACTGACCCATCTGGAAATTTCTGGAAGAAGAACCCAAGCTTCTGGGGGCTTCTGGAAGGCTGAGCTTTCAGCCCCTCTGAATGGAAGGATGGACTTCTTGGGATTGGGGCCCTGGCATCCATTAGGACCTCGTTGTTCTTTATAGGGAATCGGCACCCTCTGGCCAATGAGCCTGGGCTGGAGGCTCTGGGGGTGGCTGGGTGGTCAACTGCCGGCTTTCCAGGAATGAAGAGGGGGTCTGGGTCCAGCTCACAGAGGGAGGCTAAGCTAACAGTAACAACAGCTACCACACCTGACGCCTTGCATGCCTCATCTCATTTCATCTTCATAACAGCCTCATGGTGGGGACACTACCGTTATCTCCATTTCACGGGTCAGGGAACTGCGGGCAAGAGACCAGGCCACTTGCCCAAAGTCACCCATTCCATTGGTAAGAAGCAGAGCCAGACTCTGAAGCCCGCCCTGCGTCACGATGCTATCTGGCCTCCCTGGCTGTCTCCCAAACATTCCTGCTGTCATCGCAACCCCATCATCACTAGCCATTATTACCACCCCAAGTAGGGAACAAGGAAGAGCTACTCTTGTTTGAAATCTTTTTTTTTAAAGATTTATTGTATTTATTTATTCCACCCCCCCCCTCATTGATTGCACCCTCTGTCTGCTCCCTGTTCGTCTTCTTTTTAGAAGGCACCAGAAACCGAACCCGGGACCTCCCATGTAGGAGGGAGGCCCCCAGTCACTTGAGCCACCTCTGCTCCCTGCTTGTTGTGTCTCTCATGTTTCCTTGTTGTGTCTCTTCATTGCTTCATCATGCTGCGTCATCTTGTTGCATCAGTTTGCCACACCAGCCTGTTGTGTCAGCTCACTGTCTTGCTTGTCTTCTTTAGGAGGCACCGGGAACTGAACCCAGGACCTCCCATGTGGTAGGTGGGCATCCAACTGCTTGAGCCACATCCATGTCCCTTGTTTGAAATCTTAATCTCAAATTTTCACTCTGCGGTCAGCCCACCAGCATAGAGGCCTGAGATTTTCTGCCCTGAGTCCTCTTCCATAGGATGAGAACAGAAGGACCAACTATCTCGCCGGCCTCCAGCTGCCCGGAGAGAAAGCTCCACAAGGGTTAATGTAAAAAGAAGTTCTGCTTTGGATGAGACGCTGGTTTAATTTATATTTGATTTAAAAAGTCATTCATTCATGCATTCAGCAGCCGGTATTTGTTAAATGTCTCCTACACACATAGTACTGATCACATACTCTTAATTGGGTTTTTGTTGGGGGTAGTGGCGGTGGTGGGTGGGGAGGGAAATGGGAGCAGGCAGAAGAAAGCTTATGCCAGACACCTTGTTTAAAATTTTCTTGGAAGAATATATGAACACACCTGAAAAGTTCGGTAAACAACAGAGTGAACAACCAGACAGCTGGGAGATGCAGGGAGTGAGCTCTTGACCGGCAAACAGAGGAGAGAGCCCCGGTGCCTGGTGTGGGCTGGGAAGGCTGCCTGGGGGGAGGCGGGCTGTGCACTGCTCATTCCAGGGTGCCCCAGGGCAGCATGGCAGACGGGGCACCAGCTGGACTTGGGCAGGACACCAACCAGGGAGTAGGTGTTTGACTTTCTAGAGTCTCTCTTCCTTCTTTGTAAGATGGAGATACTGATAATTCACAGGGTTGTCATGAAATTCAAACAGGGAAATGGATATAAAACTACTCTAAAAGACACAAAGTGCAACACACACGTGAGACACGCTATAAGGAAAAGCAAAAACCAGACAGGCATTTTATAAATGTGACTCTCCCAGGACCAGGCTTTGAGAAGATCTTGCCAAGACCACCTGGTCACCTGTGCCCAACTACCTTGCAGCACTCAGGCAGACACATGGCTGGCAGGGGCGATGAGGGAAGCCCCTCGGACGAATGGGAGAAGCTGGGTGAGATGTGGCAAGACCAAGTCCCCAAGCCCGCAGGGCCCCTGCCAGTACCTGGGAGGGAGATGTGGTCAGTTAAAAGCTCCTTAAGTTTTTCTGGTCTCTAGTGCTTTCAAATGGAAACAATTCCTTTATTCTATCAAAGCCATATTCAGATATGCATTTACCTGCACCAGAAAATGGCAGTTGAAAAAAATAAGTTGTAAGTGCCTATCTCCGGATTGAGGGGAAGTTCCTGTAACTTCTCCCTAAACAGAGGGGCAGCTCCTTGAGAACAAGGGCTGTCAAATATGCCCTTATTATCCTCTTCCACAATGGGCCCTTTGCCTGACGTATCTCCCAACCTCAATCACAAACAGGCTATGGCCCTCAGTTCTAGAATGTACGTACTTGACTCTTCCTACCATGAGCCTCTGGTTCTCAGAGGTGCCCAGACCCACTAATTCCTACCTTGGGGCTCTCTGACTGCCTTGGGGGCTCTGCAAGAAGCCTCATTGGGCTAGGAAGTGAGGGTCCATGGTTGGGAGACCTGGCAGTGGGGGCGGGGGTGGCCTCTACTGGGGGTCCTGGATTGATTGCTAAGAGCTGCTGAATGATGAGTTTTCTCTTTTGCAGCCTGGACTTTCCCCTACTTCAATGATAGAATGAAGTGTCCAACCCCAAGAAGATGCATTTAGAAAACCTAGACTAAAGGGATTTTGAGCGAAGACCTTGCCCATTTTTCCCATGCACCTGACTCTACAATACTGAAACTGGAGATAGGATTGGCCTTTCTGGGAAGACCTCCAAGAAAGCATTTCCACAGAGAAGAGACTAACTATGGATAACTCTTCAAGGTGAGGACAGGCTTGGGTAACCTAGGAAGCTCCCTTGCTTTGGACAGATATTTCCCCTCACCCCACCTGGGAACGGAATGGCCCTGATTAGATGTTCTCCCCAATATCACCTCCTGCATCTGTCTGGAGGGGACATTTGATTAGGACCCCATCTCCAGACCTCTCCAAGTGTATTGCATACGGCCTGTCATCACGGGAAGGCTGCACCCCTTCGAATTAGTCTCTTGAGCATCGAGGGCATTTTGCAGCTCATTTAATCACGACTCACTTTCCCTTTCATACATTCAGTCTTTTTTGATTTTTTTTTTTTTTTAAACTTGGGTGATTTCAGGATTTACTTCATTAATGGTTCCCCCTTCCCTCCCTATTATTACTGGCCCATTAGGCAATAGACCAGGGGTCTGCAGAGGCCCATGCATTTACCCCACATGTAAGTCCTTGCTCTTTTCTGGCTTGTAAACCTGCTCGGTTTTGATTTGGCTGCAGGAAGACATTGAGAGACCTTCCCAGCTCACTCACTGGCTGGGGCTGCCCTGGACGTGGGTCTTACCTGTGCTGCACGGGCTGCATGGAACACAACTGCCTGTCTCTAGGGTGGGTGGCTTGTGACTTGGCAGCCATGGGGAAGATTAGTGGAAAAGAGAAGGAAAAGAGTAAGAGAAGCTTAGTGACTCAAGTAAGGATAATTTTTCCTGATGTCAAGGCCTCATCCTGGAGAGCTTTTGCTGTGTCTTGCTTTTATCTGAAAAACTAATGTGAGCAGCTTCTCTCAAAATTAGGTCACGGCTTGCAAAGGCAGGGCCTTGCCAAGGTGCTAACTGCCTGAATTCTCAGTGGGTTTACACAGCTCTCAGTTCTGACAAATGCCTTCTTTGTTTCCCTGAAAAGTCTGACTTGCTGAAGCATTGACGCCTGCCTCTTTTCTCCTTCGCCCTTTCACTGCCCCCACAAACAACTGAATTTGGAAGGTTAAAAAATCACTTCACTTGTCAACTCAAAAGCGCTCCCTCCTCCTAAGCTGTTTTACTTCCTAGCTGGGGAAGGACGTGACTATGCCACTGCTCTTGGGACTGGATGCCACTCCGGGAAGAGAGGGGAGCTGCAGCTTTTACAACACAATTGTCATCTCTGGAGCACGGGGTGCCAGTGCACCCTGGGATTGACTTAAGAAGGCACTGCCTCAGTGGTTTCTGTGGGATGCAGAATTTGGGGAGCGTTCTGGACTGGGACTCAGGAAAGTCCTCGTGGCTTGGTCTTCTGAGGCTGCTCTGTGGCAATAGGATAATACAAGACTGGCCCACTCTACTAAAATGGAAGAAAACAATATCAGCTGTAACAACAACAGACATTGGCTTTAGTTTGGACTTTGAGGACAAAATGAACCTTCTCTTAGTTTTTTTGTCCCTGACACTGTTTGGTCCTGATAATAAAACACTGGTTCCAAAAGGGGACTGGGGTTGGGGAGGGAGAGAGGAGGTGTTGGGCGTGAACCTGAATTTTCCAGAAGTGGGTGGAATTGAGAATCTGAGCCAGGACAGGGCTAGGGTGCCCTGGACTCAGGGGCTGTCAATTACATGTGCTCTGCAAAGGAGCAAAGCAGCGGAGATGTCTCTGGAGCCAGAAACACAGCGGATGTGCGGGGTGGGCAATGCAATGTGTGCAGGTGGGTAAAGTCAGGCGGTGCCGCAGAGCTTGGACTCTGAAGTCAGGAAGTTGCTGCTTGGTTCTGCCTTTCACCACCTGTGAGATCTCAAGCTCGTCCCTTAACCCCAGCCTCTGTGCCTCTGTTTCTTCATTTGCCAAAAGGATTAAAGCAAACATTGTACAGAAAACCTTTGGCGCTAATAAGCCTGCAAAAACTGTCACTTGTGATTTCAGTAGATTTGGTGTGTTTTGGGAAGGAAATAGACCTAATGATACTATCTTTGGAGTCCTCAGAAGATAGAGAATAATGGTTTCTGACCTTTTTATCTTAAGTAGCAGATTTTTTTCAAATGAGGTTTTACATGCAATCTCAACGTAAATTTTGGGTGTGAGGCTGCTCAGGTCAAAGTGGTAGGTGGCAGGTTGGGTCCCCTTGCTATTTTCACGATCCACTGGCACCTCCGTAATGAATGTTCACCACCACGGTGCCCTCATTTAGTCTAACTCGGTAAGGTTTGATTTGTGCTAAGTATCTGATTAAACAACATCAAGTATTTAACCTATTGATCTTTTATACCTTGCTGGCCCTCCATTCCTGGATATACTTTAATTACAGACTTGGAGAGCTTTCCTGAATGGGATTTGCATCTCGTTAAGACCTTTCCTTTTACTTTAGGGCCTTATGTCAATAGCTTCCTCTCCTTCCGGCTGCCTCCAGGCCTTGAGTTCACGGCCTGCTCCTCCTTGGAACTTACTTGATTCTGCCTCAAACACTGACAGTGTTTGCCTCACCTGCCAGGAGTAAGGTCCTTTATGTGACCACAAGGCCTACTGCTTATTTTAGAAGACCAGAGATCACATAAACAATTGGACTTGGTACTTCATCCTTGTTGATCTTTGGAGCATGGGAAGTTGTCTGAAGTGCCAGCCCCATTTAATTAATTAATTAATTAATATATTTTTAATTTTTTTCTGAAAGATACTTAGATTACATAAAAAGTTACATTAAAAAATATAAGGGATTCCCATGGGACCCACTCCCCAGACCTCCCCACATTAACAACTTTCATTAGTGTGGTACATTCATCGCAATTGATGAACACATTTTGGAGCATTGCCACGAAGGATGGATTACAGTTTATATTGTAGTTTACATTCTCTCCCATTCAATTCTGTAGGTTGTGGCAGGATATATAACGGCCGGTATCTTTGGTTGCAATTTCATTCAGGACAATTCCAAGTCCTGAAAGTGTCCCCATATTACACCTCTTTTTCCCTCTCCCTGCCTTCAGCACCTCCAGTGGCCACTGTCTCCACATCAATGATATAATTTCTTCCATTGCTAGAATCACAATAAGTCTATAGTAGAATACTGGTAAGTCTACTTTAGTCCATAGTTTATTCCCCAATCCTGAGGATTCTGGGATGGTGCTGCCCACTCCACCTCTAAGTGAGAGGGGCCAGCCCCATTTTCGGCAGCTGGTCATAGCTGTTGGATTGTCCTAACACCCACACTTCCCAAGGACAAGAGGCCAGTGGCTTCCATCAAGGGGAATCACAGGAGACCATTTAGACTGGCCAATTAGTTAGCTAACTGATCTAATCGGAATTGCCTCTTAGAAAACTGCAGAAGACCACACATTTTTTCCTGTTGCCTGCAAGGATATAGTCTTGAATGCTAATAATAATTAGTTGGTTCACATCTCTCCTTTAAGAATCTAAAAAAATGTTGGGTCTGTTTATTTTATTTTTTTCTCTTATTTTAAAATTGGCTCTACAAAGGCTGGGATAGCTTTGCGATGGATCCTCCCAAAATGGAAATCACACCTCATAGGATTAAGAGAATTCAGTGGAAAAATTCATGTGGAACACTGACCACAATGCTTGTCACTGGCTAAGTGCTCAATAAATTGTAGCTATTCTTATAGTCTCATCTATAAATGGCCAATTGCTCTGTGACTGGTGGCCCAATCGTGTATTTCTGGACCAGTCAGGATGGGAAGAAGGGACATTGGCTGGACGCTATGCTTATTGCAGCATTTGCCCAGCCCACCTGGTGAAGTTGTCCTCCTCTGTGTACTTCCATTTCTGTTGGCCCATCACACATCAGCATTGGACCAAAAAGAGTGGTTTGTGGAGGAAAAAGGTGATTGTTGATCTTCACTCAAGCCACTGCCCAAAGTCAGGTCAGAAATCAGAATGTGGTGCCAGACAAAAGTTCTCAAAAGGGTGTCTCCCCACGTGTGCTTGATTACAACGCAAGTTCAAGGGACCCACCCCAGACCACTGTACCTGAATTTCTGTGAGGAGGGCTTGGGCCTCTGCAATGAAAACAAACTCCCTCGGTGAGTGTAATGTGCAATAAAGTTGGAGAAGCACTTCCTACTGAATGGTTCCTTAAAAGGCAACCCTCATGACTCGCAATAAGCTTTCAGGAAAGGCTGGAGGCTGCATGGCAGCACAATCTAACAAGGTATCTGCCCAGCCCCATACCCCAGGGGGAACTCTGGGGCTGAAGGGTCGCTGTTGAGGAGGGTGCAACCATGAAGCCTGTAAAGAAGAGGGTGTTGGAAAACCTCAACAGCCCTGCCAGACTCTGGGGGCACCGGCTGACACAGAGGGCCATGGAGGGCAAAAGTGAGGCCCCTACTGGGCAGGTGCCCATAAGACCACAGAAACCTCTTTGTCACCCCTGCCAGTACTCTGGACTACATATGTCACTCCATGCTGCTTCCCTCTGCCACTCGGGATGTCACTGGGATGCTCACCCCTACTTCCAAATGACTTCTCAGAGCATGCGAGCTCTGATGCATATAAAACACAGACAAGCCCATGTAAAACATGGCGGTGCTGGGACATACACACCGAAGTTCACATGCACATCACTGCATTTGTTCCAAAGCCAATGAAAGTGATTTTCAGATATTCTGCTCTTTTGGATTATCTACATCACTACCCTTCTCCCCGCCCCCATTAGCACGGCTGACTGAGAATTATGTGTCTTGGACCATTCCAAAAAAAAGGGACCCATTGCCTGGATGATAAGGGCTCCATGAGACAGCCAGATAAATGGCCGGAAACATCAGGCTGAGTGCCCATTTGAGGAGAAGCAAACTTTCAAGGATGACCTGCCCATTCCCAGGCCAGCAAAGCATTCTTGTTCAGCATGTCACATTGATTGCTAAGTCAGTAAACCATAAAGCTGTCCCACAGCTAGAACATGCACTGACTCTGAGAGAGATGAGGCTTGGTTAGTAAAGGATGAAGCTATTTCAAGAACCAATAAAAGATGCAATATGGTTTCCCTTGGGCTGTATCTTAACACCATCAGGGAAGCTATGGGGGGGATGGAGGTTTGGCAATCAACTGTGCTCTTGTTTTGACTTTTGCATAGTGAGGCTGAGATAAAGGGCAGTGGGGAGATGAGCCGAGGCCAGATGAAAGGTCTGGAAAGAATAAGCTTCTATAGAAACCCTGGCTCTAAAGAAACCACCTATGTTTATGCATCTAGCCATCCTCTCCTGTCTCGTAACATCTTGGTGAAATACCCCAAATAGATCTCAAAACCAAAACATACTAAGAAAAAAAGAAAGCACACAGTTGTAACTGCCTTCTGGGTAACTGTGTTTGGATGGTGTCATTTTTCTTATGACATAAGCTCCCAGATGGCACAGGCACTGTCTCTTAGAATAAATAGCAACTAGCAGAGGGTCATGCCTCATGTGGGTTTCTGATAAGTATTGTTTGGTTGTACGCTGTTTATCACAAAGAAAACAGATACTATTGTCAGACAGGCTCACAAGCTGCCTTTTGCAAGAAGAATGAAAAAAGTCCCCTACAACTTTTACAATTCCGTGTTCTGTCCCCATAAAATAATGAGAAATGAATTACCTGGGCTGACAGATAATGGAAGGAGGTGGCATATCACTCCATAGGGTCAGAAATCCTGTGCACAGGGTTAATCTCTCCTCCTAGGTCCCCATATCAGCCAGAGGGTCGGCTGACTCCAATTTTGCCTGGGCAACCCCTGGCCCCATTCCCTAATCAGAACCAGGTGATCTGGACTGGGTAGATGACCAGCACACTGGCTTTGAGGTCAGCTGCCAACAGCGTTGGGTATGGGGCTGGGCACAGTGGCTCTCACCATTGGCTGCACACTAGAATCACCTGGGGGAAGCATAAAACATACGGGTATTCTCCACCCCCAAGGATTCTGATTTAATTGGTCTGGGGTGGGGCCCCAGAGAAGGTCATTTAAGAAAAAGCACCTAGGGCATTCTTTGTGAAACCAGATGGAGAACCCTTGAGCAAAAGCCTCTACTATGATATGAGTGAAACCAGGAGATGGTGGTTCAATTCACAGAGCTGAGGCTCAAACTCAGCCTTTGCAACAGTGTTTTTCATCTTTACACGATGCCAGGAAATAAGTGAGAGTGGAAGAGAGGGGCTGTGGGTAAGAAGGAAGGAGGTAAAGAGAGAAAAAGACGGAGACAAAAAAGTCTATTGTGAGGAGAGAAATAAGAAAAGACTGAATTTCCCTCAGTAGTGTGTTTGCAACCAGGGTCTGAACGGTGAAAGGTTTCTCACTCTTACCTCCTAAAAAGTGTACCATCTAGGGAAGTTTTGGGTTTCTAGATGTGAGCATGGAGGAGTCAGGAAACTAGTGAACAGTAACATTTGAGACAAATAAAAGGAGTAATGGGGGGAGTGGATGTGGCTCAAGAGGTTGAGCGCCTGCTTCCCACATGGGAGGTCCTGGGTTCGGTTCCTGATGCCTCCTTAAAGCAAACAAACAACAAGCAAAACAAATGAGAAAACCAACTCAGGAGAACCCATGTGGCTCAGTGGTTGAGTGCCGGCTTCCCACATATGAGGTCCCGGGCTCAAGGCACAGACCCTGGTACCTCAAAAAAAAAAAAAAAAAAAAAAATTAAAAAAAGGAATAATGCAACTAGCAGCCCATTACTACAGCAACTCTAAAAGCTTTGGGGAATCTGCCCATTGACCTTCAAAGAGGCTAGAAAACAGGGGCAGGCCCCTTGGAGACCACTAAAGCTCATGGGGCAGCGCCTCTGTAAGATGAAAAGTTGCCAAAAGAGATGTGCGTTTGTGAAAGAACAAGGGCATGACAGATAGGCAGAGAAATAAGAGACCCAGACGATCACCCTCACCGCATTAGGGTCCTCAGCTTTCTCGAATGTAGGGTTTTACTCTCTCCAGAGTCATTTCTGCCTGCTCTCTTTGTTCCAGCTCCCTTAGCATAAGAGCCAGGGATCCATACTCCCTGCTGCCTGTCCTCTCCTCTCACAGAAACACTGTGTGAGAGCAGACGTCAGTGGTACTGCTCACTCTTGGCACATGAAGAACCTTCCGGAAGAGTGCAGCTGCGTCTCCACAGGGGGATCGATGAGGATGGGGAAGGTTGTTGGAGGGCGGGAGGGAGCTATGGAGGAAGTTTCCGTATCGTGTCTGGTGTGAATAAGACAAAGTCATTGACTGCTTCTCTCCTACAACTCCTGGTTTCCCCTAGGGAAGTGCTGCTTTCTGCTACAAGGGGACAGAGGGCTCTGCCTGTCATAATTAAAGCTTCTCAAGGGAGCGTATCCTTCTCTGTTTCTCCAGAAGCCGTGCAGAAGAGCTGGGGGTGGCAGGTTCCCAGGGAAGTGGAGGGTGACGAGCAAGGGCTGCCCAGCAAGGGAGGGGCACAGCGACTAAGCCCTGGGAGTTTTAACCTCTGGACACCTTGCTCCCAAAACCAGTCCCAGATTCCATCTAAGCAGCAAAGGAAGGGTGAGGGCTATGGATGTTCCCTTGGGCGCTTCCTGGCAATTCCTGATTTCTGAGTGAGAATGATGGAATGAGGACTTAGCTTCCACTAATGTGCCGCTGAGCCTGCTCTGACTATAGGTGAGGGGTTAGGACAGCAAAGGAGAGCAGGAGGGTCAGTACTTGGAGGCTGGAGGAAGTTGGCCTGTGTGTGTGTGTGTGTGTGTGTGCATGCCTGTGCCCTGGCACAAGGGAAATTAACCACGCTCTGCGAGTTGTGGGAATTCTGCCTGGCAACCTAATCAAGGCTTAGTTTTTCATTAAAATTTCCATTAATCCTGGCGCTGTTTGGAGCAAGTTGAGTGGGAAGAGCTTAACGCACCTTCCATACTCTATTACTGTTCTGAGGATCATACTGAGGTCGTGTATTTTGTCGGGGGCCATTACTGTTGTCACCCCCAGCACCTATTGTACATAATGAGCAAAGTACAAAGAGAGTCACACAGCACCCATTCTTGTCCCATGCGATGGATAGGAAATGAATAAAAGTGGGAGGCAGGCAGCGGTGGAGCACAAACATGAGGTAGAGCTCATGAACTTGGATGTCACTTTTTCAGCACTGATGGTGGTTTCTCCTTCTTCGCCCCATCCACCTACTACTCTAAATGAGACTGCTCTGGTAACACTGCCCTGGAGCAGTCTCAGAAGGAGGCTCGGCACCTGGTCTTCTGTTGGGGCAGAGGATGCTGAAAGGTAAGGATTCAGTTCTCCCCCTCTTGGCTACTTGGAGTCGTTTCTCCATCCCTACGAGCTCGACTGTGCCCTTTCTCCACCCCAAGGCCAATTACCTCTTGTAGATGCCTTCTGCTGTTCCTTGGGTTGGGGGTATTTTAGGAATTGGTGCTTGTAAGGGTGGCTCACACTCCTTTCCATCCGTAGCTCCAGTCACATCCAACTCTTCCTCTTCCATAAGCATCCCCAGCCTCATGCCCTCTCTGCTACCCACCAGGTAATGCCTGGCTCATCCTTCAACATCCAGCTCAAAAGTCATTATCCTTTCCCTCCAATCCCCAGCAGCATTCACTGGGATGGACCTTACTCAAGGCTCCCACAACCTTCAACACATTATTTATATTATTATGATTATTTCGGTGTGTGTTGCTTTTCCCCACTTCATGCCATGAGCAGAGACCCTACTTTATTCAGCCAAGTACAGGATAGAGTATAGAGTAATTCCTGGTAAGATTTGTTGAATTGTCATAAATCTCCTTACCTAGCTAGGCAAGGCTCATCGCTGTGCCTGACAAACCAGTCAACCTGTGGAAAACTAGACCCATTCGAAAGCAAATCCAAACGTCGCCTGCCAATGGTGTTCGTGGCACGACACATTTGACTCATTCAATTTGCACCAGGCCTATGTTCTGCAGCCTGTCAGCTTGGTGGGAAAAATCCTAGGGTGAGAAAATTTAAAATAAGCTTGGTTACAAGGGCTCTTGGCCAGGTTTCTGTTTCAGGAGGTCTTTCCATAGAAACATGCCAAGCTCCAGTGGTAAAGAGTCTAGACTACAGAACCAGGCTACACAGGTTGGTGGCCTCCCTCCAATGCTTACTAGCTGTGTGACCCTAGGAGAGTGTCTTAACCTCTCTGTGCATCTCTTTCTTTATTTGTAAAATGGGGATCATAATAGAACTATGGCCTAGGGCTATTGTGAGAATTAAATGAGGTAATTTTTTATAAAGCGTATTGAATAGTTTACACTATGTAAGTATAAACTCTGATTGCTGTTATGGTTATTATTACTGAATCAGAATCCCTGAAACTATGATCTCAGGCATCTGTAATTTGAGAAAGCTATGCAGGAGATTCTGATTTGCACTCTTGATTCACATCCACTTGTCTATTGGGATGGTCCATATTAGAGGAGTGGAGGAAGCATTGGCCATTAATAAATAAGTTCAGTGGGATCTTGGTGAATCAGGAAGAACATAGATTCCTGGAATCCAATACTCATTTGGCAAATTATCTCAAGCTACCTTTCCATCCTCTTATTGCTGCATCCATAATGGACAGCCTTGGGTTTTGCATCCTATTCATACCCCAGCTCCTCTTCCTGGAGGGATGTGAATAAGCAAGGAAGTGCTTGAGAGCCAGGGAAAGGAAAGAAGTAAAAAGTATGGCGGTTCTACCAACCATATAACCAGTTTCGGAAAAATAAAGGGCTGGCGATTACTAGAGCTCTTTGGGGGTTGCTGAGCAGTCTGAGAGTTAACCAAGATGGGACAAATCTAATGATAAGAAAGTTACAGCAAAGTTTATTGAACAATAACCCATTTCCTTCGCTTAGATACAATGAAGAAACATTTTTCTCACTTCCATGGCACAAGGAAAACAGTATCAGTGATTTGTGCTGCCTAGTTATCGGGTCTCTTTACCAACTCAGCTTATTTTCTTGCTCCACAATATTAACACTTAGGGCTGAACACAGCTGTGTTTTTCTCTCCGGTGAGGTTTTTGCTTTTCCCATTTTCATTCGTATTTGCTGTGACGTCTTTCATCAGAAGAATAAAAGACCATGCTATTGAGGGCCTAGTTTATTTTGGGGATGGAGTGGGTAAAGATTTCTGGGGAGTGGGAGGGCTTGATAGCCTGCCCCGAGGTCAAGGTGCCCCAGGCCAACAAGATCCAGATCCCCGAGGCCCACGCTAGGAAGGGCTGGAGGAAACTTTTTAAACAAGGCACCCTAATTTGTCAACAGTGCTGCATCATTTTGTCTATTTTATTTCAGAAAAGATATCACTTCTGGTTAAAAAACAAAACAAAGGAAAAAATGGTCCAGACTATTCCATGATGTAAGGCAAAGCATCTCAAGGAAATAACTTTGAATGTTGAGCGTTAGAGGAAATACAAAAAAAAAAAAAAAAAAAAAAAAAAAAACCTCAGAGAATGTGCCACTAATGAATTCAATGACAGCAAAAGTCTATTTCCATTCCCTTGCATTCTACGCAAACAATTTCCAGTTGCAAATATCTTTCAGAAGTATTGTACACACACGGTTGGATATTAAGGTACTTGACAAACATTTCGGCTGAAAACTGCCTGCCTAGAAATGGCTGCTGGAATGACAATAATGCAGCTTTAGGACGAGTTGGGCTATTTGCACAGGGGTGTAGGCTGCGTGTTTGATGGAGTTCTGCAGAATGGAATTGCCTGGAAAACAGTGGGTTTTTAAAGATGAACTTTTGACTCCCAACGTGGGGTGGAGGGAAGACTGGGGGAGAACAGAGAGAGAAGTGCAGCCTCTTCAGAGCCTGTTTTCCCTGGAGACCCATAGCTATCATGATTTCTGTTTGGCAGCCATGGACTCAACGAAGCATTCAATCCCTGCTTCTGCTCCCAGATGGAACCTCAACTGACGTCCCACGTGGATTCTGAGACCCTTCTCAGGCCTCACTCGGGATAGTCGCAACTCTCATTTCTGGGAAGTGTCAGTGTGCGCATGTGTGTTGGGGAGGGCACTATTTTAGGGAACAGAAAAGGCCAGGGGTATTTAGGGAAACCCTCTGACTTTGGGCAGCCGAAGAGTGACCTGAATGTTGCACAAAATGCCTGGGATCCTGTAACTTGCTGGTCTGGGGAGGTTGGTATTTCGGAATCTTGGGACAAAGCAGTTAAAATCCTGTCCCCCTGTGTCCTGGAGAGCAACCCCTAGCCTCCTTCTCCAGGGCATGGGGCTGGCACTTTTCGGTCACGCTCTTTAGCAATCCACAGATATTGGGACTCTTGTGTCTCTGAAAGGGGTAGATACCTGAGCGACTACCTGGCTACAGAAACAGGCTGAACTTTCCTCTCCCCAGACTGCTTTCCTCTCCCCGCAGGCTAATGGGCTGTCCAAGCTGGGAAGCTTCCCCTGGAGAAGAAGAGCCTTTGTCAGGGTGATGTGGAGACCCTTCCGCTTGCCCCTCCTCATTAGTCTCTGCCTGGGATGACAGAAAGGCCCCTCTCTCGGGTTCCATGATGGCTGGGAGTTGACGGCTAACATGCCATTTGCTGCCCCATATCTATAAAAAGCTAGTGGCAGACCATTCATTTTTGAAAAAAAGTTTAATTCCCCCAGGTGTCCTACCTGGGCTTTTAATAACTTTCAGCTCCATCTTAAACCCCTAGACCTGAGTGTGCAGCTAGGAAACGATTCCTATAGGCACTGGTTATTCTAGAGGTAAAGAGAATTTCAACTTTCCCCTTCCTGACCATTGCTGGGGTTATGTGTCATAAGAGTAAGAGTGTCCGTAGGGATGACAGAGGAGATTTCCAGGGATGCTCTTGAGTTTTATTCATCTGTTGAGATTTCCATCCCAATTCCTGGCAGAAATTTTTGCCGAATGGAGCTTATCAAAGTATTGCTACTTCCTAATCTGCCTGCTCTTTGTTTTTCTGCTTCTCTGGGATGTGGCTCTTTCTATTCTTTGTTTTGGTGGGAATTCACTATTTTGACTAGTGTGGGAAGTTGCCAGACCCAATGTACAGGTGAAGCACCTCTCTAGGTCTGGGTCCCTGCTCCTAAGGCAAACATTCCCCTGGCCTATTTCAAATGCTTACCAGGTCATTCTCCTTCTTCACTAGCACACTTCTCTCTCCTTCTTCAGCTCTCAGTGCTTGGACTACCTCCTCTTGGAAACTTTCCCCTATTTAATCCCATCTATGTTTTTTTTAACCCACTAGCTTCATCCCCAATCTTTCCATATCTTCAGAAAACTCTTGTAATGTCTGCAGGTATTAGAGGACTTTTTGTTAATTGTGGGTGGGTTAGATTTTTTAACCCTGGTTTGGAACTGATCCATCTTTTCTAGCACACTGCTACAGCTCTCAGTGGCACACCGACTACTTGCTTCCTCCGTGGTTGACTCATCCAAGCCCTCCCATGAGTCAGATTACCCTGTCAGCCAGTAAATATTCAGGGCTTGGTTGGGGGCTTCCCCCTCACTTCCATTTAAAATTTCTCCCCAGGTAATTGCATAAAATTCCATGGCTTTAAATGCCATGTATATACAGATGATTTTTAAAATTATACATCCAGCCCTGACCTATCCCTTGAGCTCCAGATTTGTATATTTAACTGCTTTCAAGAATATTTTTGTGGAGGTCTAATAGTTATCAAAAAAATGTAACATATCCAAAACAGACTTGTAACTCCTATTCCCCCAATCTGTTGCTCTCTCAGTCTGTGTCATGCCAGTACATTATAATACCATCCACCCAGCTGCTCAGACCTCATGATCTCAAAGCCTTCTCTGATTCCCTTCTTCCCATCTCCCACCATATTCAACACACCAGCAAGTCCTGTTGGCTTCCAGACTACATCCAGAATCGGTTCACGTCTCACCACTGTCATTCCAGTCCAAGCTGCCATCACTCTTGTCTGGGGGCCTGTATTAGCCTCCTCAACTGCTTTCTCTGCTTCCTTTCTGGCCTTCTAAAAATCCATGTGCCAAACAGCAGGTAGAATGATTTTTTTTTCAAAAAAGAAAATCTGCAGTTGACAAAATTCAGTATCTATTCATGATTAAAACTATTTCCATTTTGCTAAAAGCTGCCAAAAGCAATATACCAGAAATGGGTTGGCTTTTACAATGGGGATTTATGTAAATTAAAAAAAATATTTTAGGGGGTCACGTATCTCAGGATGGAATGCAGTTGGTGGCAAATGTATGTAAAACTTCATTGAAGGGGGTTGGGGAAAGGTGTTGGCCTAAGCCACTTTGGAAATGAGTAGAGACTATAAGAATAAAGGCAAAAGGAACTGTATATAAGCTCTGTACTCTACTAGAATGAGCTATGAGGTACTGGATTAAAGTTGAGACATCAGTAGAAACACATTTCACTTAATATAGATAGTGATGGTTACATACAGAAATATTTACAGATACGTGCACATACACAGCTTGGTGCACGCACATATATTTCCTTGCTCTGACTGCTGAAAGGGTCTAGCAGCAATGACACCCCAGTAGCAGCAGCACACCTAGTGGCCAGATATTGGTTCCTAAGACCATTCTCCAATAAAAGGAATCATGGCTCTTTGGAGAATTGGCAGATTCTAGGTCTGGGGCAGGCAATGTACAGGATGAGCTTAGAGCATCTCACAGTGCCAGAAAGTAAAGTGCTCAAACAAAACAAAACAGCCACAACCACAATGATGAGGTGTGTCAAAAGGACACAGGAGCAAATAGAATGAGCTCCCAAAGGCATTAGCTGGAACAATTTGAGCAACAAAATAAAAAATGTCATATTGAACTATAACCCAAAGGATAACATAAATATACCTAAGTCCACACTGATATAAATAAATGATTGAATAAATAAATAAATAAATGGGGGAGAGATTTCCTATGCAGAAAAATTCCAAGTAATTTATATAGATACTCCTCCCTCAAGAAGGGGGAGCATAACTTCCCACCCCTTGAATGAAGACTGCTTATAGTGACTTCCTTCTAAAGAGAACAGCGTGGAAAGGGGAGAAAAAAAGAGTGGTGTTACCATGGAGACACCTGACAGACATGACCTCAGCCAGGTGATCGAGGCTAATGTCAACAGTGATGAGTCATCTTGACAGTGGGCAGTTTTGCATTCCTGAGAGGATGTGAGGAGCATGAGGCCTTCCTCCCCCAAACCTGTAACTCCAGTCTAGTCATGTGAAAAACATAAGGCAGATCCCAACTGAGGAACATCCTTCCAAGTACCTGATGAGTCCTTCTGAAAACTGTCAAGGTCATCCAAAGCAAGGAACGTGGGAGAAACTATCAAAGCCAAGAGGCGCCTAAGGGGATGTGATGACTCCATGTAACATAGTGACCGGGATGGGATCCCCGAATGGAAAAGGACGTAAAGGTAAAAACTAAGGAAATCTGAGTAGACTCTGAAATCTAAAACGGTCCTAAAATAAAAAGCTTATTAAAAAAACAACTCACTGCAGAATCATACTATGATTCTCTCTGCTTCAAACTCTACTCTTCTTTTTTTTTTTCATTTAAAAAAATTATTAAAGTATATCATTCATACGTGAACATACATAAATAATAAGTGTATAGTAAAAGTTGTGAACTGACAAAACAAACCCGCATAACGTCATTCAGGGCTCCCATACCTCACCCCACCACCAATACTTTGCATTGTTGTGAAACATTTGTAACAAATTATGAAAGAGCATCATCAAAGTATTACTACTAACTATAGTCCCTATCTTACATTTGGTGTATTTTCCCCCAAGACACGTTATTATTTTTGTTGTTGTTCATAAACCATACAATTTATCTAAAGTGTACAATCAATGGCATTTGGTATAATCACAGAGTTGTGCATTCATCATTTCAATCAATATTAAGGCATTTTCATTACTCAAAAAAAGAAAAAAACAACAAAAACCAAACCACTATCATACCCATATGTTAGCGCTATTAATTACACATCCTATGATGTGCTTTCACCATTTCTATTCATTTCCAAACAATTTTTACCAATTCTGTACAGATTAAACCTCAGGTTTCCTAACCACATTCTATTCTCTAGTGATTTATAATCTAGCTAATAACTCCATGAGTTTGCTCATTATATTTAGTTCATAATAGTGAAATCATATACTATTTTGTCCTTTGGAGTACAGCAGCTCTGGAAATTAAATCCACATGGAGAGCATTTTGATAGCTTCTGCCGACCTTCTCAGACTTTGCCCTGGCCTCTGCCTGCCTCTCAGACCTCCGTTCACTCCTGCTCACCATGCTTTAAGCCCGGTGACCTCGTTTCTATTTGGTCAAAAGGCCAAGCTTGTTCCCACCCCAAGACCTTTGCCCTTGTCTTCCCAGCTTGGCCTCCTCTTCCCACTAGAGACCATGTGGCCCACTCCTTCTCTCTCCACTCAAATGCCATCTCCTCGGAAAGGCCACCCCTGCCCAGCTTTTTGAGTATTGTTCTCATCACCCCCACTGTGACTATGTCTTCACCCTTTCTCATTTTATAAGACTTCTCTCTGCTTTTTTGTTTATTTGTTGACAGTCTATTTTCCCCACTGGAATCTATGCTCCACGAGTATAAAAACCTTGCTTTCATCACCCCATATGTTCAGCGCCTACTTCTGTGTTCTACGGTTCATGAATAAATTAACCAGCATTTACTGAGCAGCTGCTACATATAAGGAACTGAGCTAGGAGGATACAAAGAATCATAAAAGCAGCCCTAAAAGTACACAGGGAATTTGCCATCTAGTAGAGTACTTGACATAGCATTTCTTTTCTTGTATCTACAGCAGTGAGTTTCCCTTTACTTGCTACCTAACTGCACTATGCTACCCTAACACTATCTACCTCTCTCTATCACTGTCTTGTGTCCTAATTATTTTGCACTAATCTTTTCTCAAGCCTGACCTTTTTATTTTTTTGTTGCCCATTTTTAGTAATCTGCCCTTCACTAAATCACAGAAAGTAGCCTACTAAGCCAGACTGGAGAGACCTCCTCTCTTACCCCTCCTAGTTCTCTGGGGAAAGTATTAACAAAGACTGAAATGGTCTCCAGGTGTGCAGCTGGAGCCACGAAGAAGGAGTACAGTCCAAGATTTGGATAACCCAATGAGAAGCAGGTCTTGATGGTGGACTGTTGTATTCAAGTAACTCAGGCACACCGGCCAAAAGCATGCAAGAAAGCAGATGACCCCAGACAAATGAAGATGACACTTGGCTTGGAAGGGCAGAGTGAGAAGTTGGGCCGCGAGACAGCTGTGCTGCGTTTGCAGAATTGGAACCTCCCCATCTGCCGGTCAGGACGGGAGCAGAGTGGAGCTTGGGCAGGCGGCACCAAGAGGCAAATATATGAGTAGACCTTTAACGCTGATGGCTTTGTAGCCCAGCAGCTCTGGAAATTAGATCCAGATGGAGAGCACTTGGATGGCTTCTCCTGACCTAGGAATTGATGCTAATTCTTGGGACCCAAGGGGAAGACAGCAGCAGGTAAAGGTAAGGAGTCCATAATTGCTTAATATGTTTCCCCAGTTCATCTGTATTTTTACCCATTGCCACAGTTGGGACTGGCACAGAGACTGGGGGAGGAAAAATAAATGGGAGCCTGGAGCCTCGCTCATCACGGTATATGCCTTATATGGAATTTCCTGGGGCAGAACACTGGAGAGTTTTTGGAAGATTCCCTAATCCAGGAACAATTCTGGGTTGGAGTCTGTAATATCTTCTTCCATTGGGAAATTTATTAATCCTTGTTCTGCTCATAGAAACATCTGAAGCAGCTCTAAACACCAGGGCAGATTTTCCTCCCTCCACATTTACGTTTTTCCATGAGTTAACTACCGGAAGAGCTGAGGCATAGCAGGCCTAAGTTTACGCCAATCTGCTCATCTCTGTGTGAAGGCTTTCCTAAGAGTGAAACCACCGCTGGTCACAGCTGTGCCACTAACTCACTGTGTGATCTTGGGTGAGCCCCTTAATCTTCTCTGGGCCACACCTTCCTCACCTGTAGTATGGACGTGCCTGCTTAGGAGCCTCTAGGACTCCAATGGACAATGTCTCTAGGATCTGTATTAGAAATATTCTGACTTTACTGGGATGTTATAGGAAAGAGAAGGGTAATTCTCTTCTGAGGACTGTTTTGGGAGTTCCATAGCTTGGAAAAGACTTCAAAGGCTTTATCTTCTACCTCTATGTGAGATTTATCCCCAATTTACTTCTCTAGGGGAGGGGATTTCACAGGTACTATATGTGGTGGTTTGGAGCTGTATGTATCCCAGAAAAACATATACTTAAACCTAATCTATTCCTGCGAGTATGAGCCCATTGTAAGTAGGACCTTGCGAGGAGGTTACTGCAGTTAAGGTGTTGCCCACCTCAATCAGGATGGGTTTTGATTCTATTACTGGATTCTTTATAAGTGGAATGAAAATCAGACATGTAGAGAGGAAGCAATGGGAGGCAAGAACCTGAAGGTCAGGGGAACCCAGAATAGAAGGGAGAGGCTAGGAGAGGCTGCCATGTGCTTTGCCATGTGACAGGAGTCCAGAACCAAGGACCATTAACAGCCAGCCCCAGAACGCCAATCTTCAGGAAGAAAGCATTGCTTGATGCCTTGATTTGGACTTTCTCTTAGCCTCAAAACCATGAACAAATAAATTCCCATTGTTTAGGCCAACCCACTGCATGCTATTTGCTTGAGCAGCCCAGGAAACTAAAATACTATGTAATCTTAGTCACGGCATTAACTGCCTTTACATGTATTTATTGAGCACTTACTATGTGCCAGGCCCTTTACTAGTAAGTCCTGATTCCATATTAAGACGTCTACACAAAGAAGTGGCACAAAGGATTAGCTTGAACAGGGCCAGACAGTCAAGAGCCTGGGGAGAGGGGGGATGCTCAATGTACTTAGCAAGGCTGAGTTTCCAACAGCCTGTCAGTCACCCTCCGAATCCTGATCCTGTGGCCCAGCGCCCTTCTCCTTTCCCTAATCCCAAACAGAAAATCACTGTCTAACACTGATGTTTACCCACAGCCCTTGCACTGCTTGGGGACCCACAAAAGGAGAAAGATTCTTTTCATTGCTCTTCCCAAATTCATGGCTAGAGCATTGGAAGGGATGGTGGGGAATGATGGCAGGGGCTTTGAGATGTCTCCTTTGCTTGGGAGCTAAGAATTTTAATATCTCCTTGAGAGATGGTCACAGTCGATGGATTCTAAGAAGCTGACCTGCACCCACTGCACACTCCCTCTAGTGCCCCAGCCTGGCCCAGCAGTATAGACAAGTTATTTACTTCTAGACTATTGGATAGCTGGAGGCAATGGCATAGCAAGTTTTATTTCTACCAGAGAAAAATGGCAAACCAGATGAAGTGGTGCAGATTATGTTAACCGGTAAGCACATGAAGGAATATACCTTGCTTCAACAGGAGGGACAGTGTACCTGTGTCAGCTGAGACCACTTCCAAGTCCAGGTCTGAGCTTCTGTGAAAGACACTCAGCTCTGGACTTGCTGTCTCCCCAGCCCCCAATCCAGGATATGACATCAGCACCACCCCTCTCCTGCTTGGCTTCATTTATCTCTTAAACACACCACCCAGCTTTGGGGTCTTTCTCAACACACTAGTCTCATATAATTTAGTCCAACTGTGCCAATGATCAGATCTTTTATGTTTCCAGCTACTGTTCTTGTCTTTAGAAATGGATTTCTGCTATTCCTCGGCACTCAGCATGTTTGACCTCATGGGCTGGGCCTTCCTTGCTCTGCTCTGTGATTAGGCACTGGGCAGGTTATTAATTATGGCTAAATTCTATGTTTTAAGAGTCTGTAATTTTGGACTGAGACTACAGTGAAAAACATTTAGCAGTGGCTTACATCTGTTTTTGCTTGGGGGTTGGGGATGGAGTAGGAGCGTGGGGAGAGAAGTTTGATACCATTGGATTGAAGGCTGTAGGCAGCAGTGTCAGATGATTTTTCCCTACTTGGAAGCTTGGGGGGTGGTGGAGACAAAGGGGTCAATCGCCAGCATGTAACGTGAGGGCTTCCAGTTGCCTCCGGTCTGTCTTTGTCATTCTCAAGAACAAAGAGCCTGCTCCCTGGATGCCTGGGAGCTGGCCAGGGCGGAGTTAGGCAATAAAAAGAGATGAACTCCCATCCAAGTACTAACCAGGCCCGATCCTGCTTAGCTTCCGAGATCAGACGAGATCGGGCGTATGTATATATATATATATAAATAACATTTTTGTAAGCAAATACACATATATGCATATATATTTATATATCATTTTGCAAATGTTTGTATGTATTGTGAGAATTTTGATTTTTACCCACAATAAAAATAAATAAAAAAAAAAAAAGTAAAAAAAAAAAAAAAAAAAAAAGAGATGAACTAACAGGGCCAGCTTTTGAAAGGTTTTGTAAGCCATGCATAGGAGTTTGAACTTAATTCTGTAGGCAAGGGGCAGCCATATGAAACAGAGAAATGATCACTTCAGCAGCTGCATGGGTAATGGATTAATGAGGAGAGGCTGGAAGTTTGGAGACCACTTAGGGGGTCACAGCAGTAATCCAAGCAAACGAAGAGGAAGCTATTTAGTTGGCAGAATTGAATGAACTTGTTGACTGAGAGAAAGGAGAGGGAGAAGTTGACAACACCTCCATCACTTTGGCTTGAAGAATTGGATGGATGTTGGCGCCCATGCCCAGAATAAGAAATTCATTAGGAGAAAGCAATTTGGGAAAGGGAGAGGATGACAGGTTCTGTTTGGGATATACTGGTTTTCAGATGGTTTAGGGATACCTAGGGGGTATTGTCTAGGAGACCATATGTGTTTGAAGCTCTGGAGAGAGATCCTATTAGAGATACAAATGGGGGTGCTATCAACATGAAGTGAGAGTGGATTTCATGGCCAAAGAGGAAATTACCTGGGGAAGAAAGCACAAAACCATCAGGTGTGTCATATCTAAGGGGCAGGCAGAGGTAGCGCAGCTCCTGAAGGGAGCAGCAGAAAACGATAATATCCTGGAGCTAGTTCTCAGTCCTGGGAACACTTCCCCCCACCTTGGGGCTTCTAGCTCCCCAGGACCCCTGTGGAATGTTTCTGTGGAATGGTCTCACCGATGCTGCTCTCAGACCAGTGTTTCTCAAACTTGGATCTGCAGTGTTGAGATTCTTTGGGAGTGGGTGGGGTGGACTGGGCTGAGCGTTCTCTAAAGAACTGCACCTGGCAGTCTGGGAATTCATATTCTCAGGGGCTTCTGAGTCTGCAAGTTCAGGAAACTCTGATGAGGCCCCCGACTCTGTTACCTGGACTTGAGGTGCCTGCTTTGGCCAGCCCGAACCAGAGATGTGTGTGGAACCGAGACACAGCCCAGTGCTGCCCATGCCATCATGTGGCAACTTCCTTTTTACTGGAATTTTTGAATATTTCATCAGCCCATCTGATATCTAAATCTTCACCCTGGAGCTAGGGCATTAAGCACAATGCTTAATCTAGCTATTATCTCATTTCACTCTCTCCACCTCCACGGAAAGCTAGCATTATTAACCCACTTGAAAGATGAGAGAGCAGAGGCTAGCAAAGTGAAATGACTTGTCCTAGGGCCCAGGGACAGTGAGCATCAGAACCGGGACCAACTGAGGGCTGGGATGGGCCAGGGGAGGTAAGAAACCCACCAGTTTGCATAAGTGGGTACTCCCAGAATGATTCCTGAAGAAACGTGTTGGGCCAGAAGTGGGATGGGGCTGATTCCAGGAAAGATGGAATGTTTGCCCAGTGGTGTGGGTGAACTTGTCTCTTTTACTGCTTCTCCAGGAGGGGAGGGAGTGGCGGTGGTCTGAACCCCCCATGTACCCTGGTGCTCTGGGAATGTTCCAGACAAGACGATTAAGATTGTCATCACCAAACTCTGCCCTATCTTTGGCATCAGTGTAGAATGTGCCAGACCCCCTTCCCATGTCGCTGCTTCATGAAGCCTCAGAGGCAGGACTTTGCTACCTCCATGGAGGGAACTTATCATCTCATTACAAAGGATAAGGCACATCTTTTTCCAATATGGTTATATGTGGTAATGAAGCATGCAGAAAACCACACAAGATAGATGGCAGCTTTCACTAGTGAAGCCGAAAACTTGGTTAACTTAATAGTCTATTTATTACATTCACTCTCTGAGCTTACAGCATCTGATTAATATCTCTCATCTTCCCCCTTGCTATACAATTAAAACTAGTAATATGTTATTGCACAAGCTGACTCCAGCACAGATGGGTATGGAATCTGAGGCTGAGATAAGAATCGGAGAAGGACTTTTCTTCCTGGTCATGATGATGGTGTCAGATCTCTTGCAGCTTAAATGAGTTTGTTTTTAAGGGAGTGACCTTACAGAATTAAATGAACTCAAAGAGCAAAGGACCTGTCTACTTCCATGGCCTCCTCTTATCCTTTCCCATGATCTCAGGCAGGAGAGTGGCACAGAGAGGGAAAGCTAAAGCTTATTTTTAAATACCCACGGAGGTGGCCCTATACCTGTATTCAGCAAAAAGGAGGATGGCTGGACTTGACCTCATTTACCAAGATAAGAAGGTATGAGGCTAAATTACATGTAATAACAATGGAGCAACTGAAAAGCCACTCCCCAATTCCTGCTCCCTTTTCACCTGCTACTGAAGAGCTAGACATCTGGCTAAATTCTGACCAAAGAGATGGAAGAAGAACTCTGCTGAAGGATTTCTGGGAAAGATGCTTTGTTTTCTGAAAAGAAGGAAAGGAATACTATGATGACTTGCTGGAGCTGCCCCTTTTTCTTTTTTCCTGCATTGAAGATGGATGTGATACCTGAAACATTGGCAGCCATCTTGTGATTATGAGGATGTAAAGGTAATATGCTGTGGATCGCAGAATAGTAAGATAGAAAAAGCCTGGGTTCTTGATTACATTAAGAGGCTGGGAGACCAATCCTGAGACCATCTATCTCTAGACTTTTTATTAAGTAAATAATATATGTTCTTATGTGTTTATGCCCCAGTTAATAGGACACCATGTGACGTGCAGCTGAAAAACATTTCTGAATAACACCAATACAAATGGCTATGATTTATCGGGTCCCATGTGCTAAGAGCTTGATATCATTTTGAACCTTCACAACATCGCTGTGAGCCCTATTATTACCTCCATTTTATAAAGGACGACACTTGGGTTTAAGTTGTACTAAGGACACATGGCTAAGAAAGAGCTGAGCCAGGATTCGAACCCAAGCCTTTCTGACTCTAGAGAGTTAGTGCCATTAACCATTGTATCCTGTGACTTCTTGGATGGTTCACTTGAGCACTGATCCCTGGGAATGAATGTTTCTTAGAGTCTGGTTGGCTCAGTAGGACTTGTCATGAATCAGGAGGTTTATCCACACGATCCACTGTAACAATGCCAATAAGCCACATTTATTTAGAGATGAAAATTAACCAAATGAACCTAACCTGCCCCAGCCGATTGGATGGTAATGTCAATTCTATTAAATGAATGGATGCGGGAAGAAAAGGGCCCAGAGAGAGTGAACTCAGGCCAGAAGACTCCAGGGCCGGGCATGTGGGGAGCCCACCAGAGAACATCTCATCGCTTCTGAGGATAGAGTGGGAAGCATTTGAAAACTTGGAGGGACAGTAAGATGGCCTTGAAAACTGGGACTGGTTCTTCCAGCAACTCCTCGATTGCCTCTCTTTGTTGGAGAAAACAATCCAAGTTTGCAATTGTTCTTTTTTTTTTTTTTCCTAAAGATTTATTTGATTTATTTATTCTTTCCCCATCATTGTTTGTGGTCGCTGTCTGCTCTCTGTATCCATTTTCTGTGTTCTCTCTGTGTCTGCTCATCTCTTTAGGAGGCACCAGGAACCGAACCTGGGACCTCTCATGTGGGAGAGAGGTGCTCAATCACCTGAGCCACCTCAGCTCCCTGGTTTGTTGTGTCTCTCCTTGTCTTTCCTCTTTGTGTCTCTTTGTTGCATCAGCTCACCACACCTGCCTGTCACACCAGCTCACCTTCTCCAGGAGGCACCGGAAACTGAACCTGGAACCTCCCATGTGGTAGGCGGAAGCCCAATCACTTGAACCACATCCACGTCCCTGAAATTGTTCTTTGACATAAATTTCACCCAAACGTGTGAACTCTTTGAGATAATTCCAATTCTCTGAGGTGCCTAGCTCGGTGTGGGGCATGTACCAGATGCTCAGTAAATATCTGGGACCAGCCAGAGTGATGGAAAAAAAGAGTCTTGTAAAGAATATGATTCATTCTTCTATTCTCTAGTGACAAGGCAAAAACCAAGCTGTTCTCTTGGTAACACATGCCAGTAGATGGTATTTTGCATGTGAAGGACGGCTTATTGATACTTTTCCATTGGCCCTATGCTCATCAGCTCTTCTATTGGATTTATATATATATATATATATAACTGGCAGCCAAAGGAGGGACTTGGCCACACAGTTAATATTCTCTTCCCACCTAGCCCCCTTAAAGTCTTCACCTCACTCCAAACTCCTCCAGGGCAGAAACTGTCTAGAGAGAGAAAAAATTCAAAATAAACATATGCAAGAGCTGGGGTTTAAACATCCCAGGAAGATTAACTTATCTGCAGTAATTGCCTTAACTATGGGATTTTTTAATGCTTTTCAAAGTTTCTTAGAGGAGCAAAAATATGCAGAGCGAGTCTTAGAGCAGCCAACAGAGGAGATACTCAGGAAAAAAAAAAGGTATCAACCATAAGAAGCCCATAGCTAGGAAAATTTAAGGCACTGATTCTAGGGGATTTAATAAGAATGTAATTTGTATAATTAACCATTCATCAATGTCAATTTCATTAAATGAATGCCAGAAATATTACCTTCAGCAGCTCAGCCTAACAGGATTGGAATATATTATATGAAAAATGAACACTTAGTCGTTCCCCCCTGCTCGGTCTGTCACAGCAAGATTTGCAAGGCTGAGAAATAATTTAAAGGGTAGTAAATGAAACCGGTTAAGGCAAATGTGTGCATTTTGGTAACTAACCTCCGTCATGATGTATGAGAGTTCTTGTCAAAACGTTTTCCTGCAGCAATGACGAAGGGGACTTGTAGCTCCCTCCCAGGAGGCAAAACGGGAGAAATAATGTCAGGAGTTTCCCACAGGTACCCCTTGTCCCCCCACCTGGATATAGCTTACTCTTTCCCTAGATAGGCTGTTTAGGGTCCCAGTGTAAAAGTGGTGTTTTTTTTGTGTGTCCAGAATTTGCAGACATCCCCTAAACCCTTCAGAGTAGCCGTGCACAGAATCACTTGCTTTTCTTTTTCAGGGAAGTGATGATTGATGCTGGGTAGAAGGAAATCATTCTGAGTTTTATTCATGTTATTGCTTACAATCGTCAGGGGAGAGTGGGGCTGGAGGTAGGTGGGCTGGTGAAATATTTGTAAATAGGTCTTATTTCCAAAGTTGCTCATGAGGGAGGCAGTTTATGGGGATTTACTCATTTCAGTTCACCGTGGGAAAATGGAGGACCAAGAGGGTAATAATTTGCCCGTGCATCTGCCTGTGGGAGTGTACGTACACAGACACACACACTCACACACTCACACACTCACACACCCCACATCAGCCAGCAGGTCAATGCCTGAGACGTGCACATTGTCGTCAATGGAGTTAGCCTGGAATCTGCCACACAGTAGGTGCTCAGTCAGCATTTGTTGAATAGAATTTCTCTTAGTATTAACCTCACTCCTCTTCTCTTTTAGGGCACTGAGGGCTAATACTTTCGGACCAGTATTCCTGAGGTATCTGCCTTTCAGAATCCCGGGTCCTGAGAGACAAGAAATACTTTGCAAGCAAATCAAATGAACCTTTAAAAAGATGAAATCATGCAACAGAAAGTTTTCAGAATTTTTTTTTTTTTTTTTTATGCATTAGATTTCAAAAAGTCATGCCATCTAGTAAGAAGAAAAAATATTAGTTTGGGAACGAGGGAACCAGATGTCAAGATTGAACTAAATCTTTGTAGTTGCTTCCAGATTTAAAGTTCTGTGTTATCTGTTATTTGATACAAAGCACCAAACTATTCCTCTCTCCCCTAACCAATGAACAGGCCATCTTCTGGACCGAGGTTTCACAAAGCTGGTGGGGGGCATGTTTGACCAAATTCTGTGCACTTGCCCGTGGGTTCTGTCGGACTCAAACTCTATTTCTCAAACATCTCTTGAACATGCTCCCTCCTCCCCACCCCCACATCCGCTCTTTTCTGGCTTGGCCTGGGTGACCTTGGCAGATAGCTTGTCCTCTCGGAACCACAGTCTCCTCTTCTGTAAAATGAGGATAATAGTACTTGTCTCTCAGGGTTGCATGAGGCATAACTGAGATGAGCATAAGCACATGGCGCAGTGCCTTGTCACACATAGTGGGTGTCCAAGCAGTGTGTTTCGTCCTTTAACTCCTCTTCCAGGGGCCCTTTTGTACCAAATGAGCAACAATCTATATGCCATGGGTCTCTTCATTACTCTTGCAGGAGAGGATAGGAAACCTGGTAAGTTGATTCACCCTGAGATGCTCTGAAATTTCTGTGTTACCCTCCACGGGGATAGGAATTTTAAGAAAGTACCACAGGGAGAGGTTAATGTTTCAGACAAACACCTACCACTACCACAAAAACCCACAATAGAACTAGTGCTGGAAGTTCAGATGTCATTCAATGAGCTATCTTTCTTGATGGCCATCATGGTTGAGCCCTTGAATCCAGATCCTACAAATGCCATGATTGAAATTTTCCAATCCCAGAAGAGAACAAGGACAGGTGGTGGAACTTACAAGGGCAGGAACTGACTCTGGGAGATGGAGGTAGGATTCTGAAGTATTGGAGTGATTGGATATTTTGATGGTAGGTGGGACGGACTATTTGATATTAGGAGAATTCTGCAAAAATGGATGCATTCACAAAAAGGAGACCCTTCCTTGTCTGCCTCAGAGCAGTGGACCAGGTTGTGCAGCGTTTTTCAGTCACAGGGGCTTTAGGTGATTTTGGTTAAGTTACCAGCCTCTCAAAGCTCTCGCGTCTTGTCTGCGGAATGGGGAGAGTAACGGTAACGACCGCCGGGAGCCGCTGAGGGCAACGCAGGAGCTTTGGCAGGTAAATCTCTCAGTACTTTGCCTGGCACAACGAAGGTGTTCAGTCAATGTTAATGATTAGCTGGGGCCGTAGCACAGACCCCGAGGCCCACAGAGACCTCAGGTCTGTCGCTCTAGAGCACAAGGAGCTGAAAATAAGTGTGCTGACATCAGCCCCTTCTCCGGTTCGGCCCGGCTCCATTCAGCCAGGGCCGGCAGCCTCCTCTCTCTCAGGAGGCAAACTTGCTTACGGAGTGAGGGAGCAAGAAGCCTTCCTGAAACGCCGGGCAGGTCCAGTGCGGATGTGAGCTGGGGTCACCGAGGTGATTGCTGCTGGCGCCCCCTCAGGGAGTGTGGGGAGCTGGCTGCAGCCTCACAGGCCTTCATGGGGGCACCGAGCCCTAGCCCGGGTTTGGCTCTGGGCCTCTGGGCCTCCCTATCTTCATTACGGAGGCAGCCCAGCGTGGAAGAGCCTTGCCCACTGATGGCCGTGGGCCAAGTGAAACTTTTGCCCAGGTCGCGAGCCGTGTGTTTTGGGGGCAGGTGGTTTCAGGGGGCTCCTCCGGCAGGCCTGTGCAGAACGGGGGCATTCCGTGTGCACAGTCGGAGGGGAGGGGAGGGTGGGAAGAGATGGGGCCCCAGTGGAGATGGGGAGGCCCTCCCCTGCTCCACCACTAGCCAAAGGTACCCCCTAACCGTTCTGGACCTATTTCCTCCTCCAAAAAAAAAGGGGAGTTGGACCAGAATCAAGGCCTTTCACAGCTCTTATCTTAAAGAGCGGAATCCTTTTCACAAATGAGCTCTAGAGAGAAAACTGAAACATAAAAATACCTCAAAACAAAACTTTCTGGTGAAACTGCTTTCTTCTGCCCCCAAAGTGGTCTTAAGGGGCCTCCCCCAAACCTCAGGGCACTGAGGAAGAGGGAAAGCATTAGAGTAAATGATAGCTAAGGTTCCTCGTGGTTTATCACATTATAATTTCATCTGACTGACAGTGTCAATGTTTTTTCATTGTGATAAATGTCCTACACCAGACCCGTCTAAATGTACTCAATGATGATTAAAAAAAAAGAGAGAGAGAGAGAGAGAGAGAGAACACGCTAGAATTAAATCCATTCCTCTGGGTAGATCTCCTCTTTTGTTTACATTCTCTGAGAAGGCAATTATGATGTCAGTGTGACTTATCGTTAGCCTGGTAGGTACTGAAGCTTGTAAAGGCCACCTAATCACTTTACTTGATATTCATTAGTCATGTACACCTATAAAGAATGGGAATACATAACAGGTTGTTTGTGTGTGTGTATGTGTGTGGGTGGGTGGGTGGTGGTGATGGCTTAGACCAGTGGGGATGGGGTGTGGGGGAAGCTGGAGAAGCTGACAGCCCGGGTGACTGACGACTCTCAGCTGGACAGGATCAGTTGCCTTTATTCCACTCTTCCCCTCATCCCTCTCTCCTGCCTTCCTCCTTCCTTCCCTTTCTCTATCCTGCAGCACTATTAGCCCCTCATTCTTGTAAATAATGGGATGGAAAGAGAAGTGGGAGGAAGTATAAAGATGAAGGACATGGTAGAAGTCTTCAAGGAACATGGTCTAACGGGGGAGTGGCCATGCTTTTAAGGATGGGGGAGGGGTCCTCGGTACCAGCTCCGCACTGGGGAGGGAAGGGCAGGGGTGGGTGGGCGCCGGGGTACGTGTGAACACACAACCATTAAACAAGGAAACATGCCACATAGAACCTCTCTTTCACATATAGTCCGAAGCCCATTTTGTGCTGGAGAATTCAAGCCTCCGAGGAGAACTGGTGACGGGGGTGGGGGTGGGGGTAGAAATTCTATGGGAAGGGAGGTGGCTGTGGCTCAATCAGTAGGGCTCCCGTTTACCATATGGGAGGCCCCGGGTTCGGTTCTCGGGGCCTCCTGGTGAAGGCAAGCCCGCCCGGGTGGCGTGGTTAGCTGACCCAGCGAGCACAAGCAGCAAGGGGGGAATAAATGAATAAATAAATAAATAAATCTTTAAAAAAAAAAAAAAAAAAAAGAAATTCTATGGGAAGGAGATGGGGCGGCTGGTTTGTAAGAGGGAGGAGATGCTGTGACACTGTCACACTTCCTACCTCCTACAAGCCGATGAGACGGATTTCGATTCAGGAAAAGGGCCTGCCCCCAGTGCATAATAATAGCAAAGATAATTAATAATCTATACTTAATGAGATTAAATTAATAATTATTTTAATTATGACGTGTTTGCCTCCTCTTTTCCCCCCTGCCAGGGCAGGCTTGGCACTTCTTGGCATTACAGTCACAATGGTAACCGATAAACCTTAATTAAAACATCCCGAAATACAATGGCTGAATGAAGATGCTGTGACATGTCATTTCCATTTCCTTTTGATCTCTTGCTTATGGCAGAGTGTTTCCCACTGCCGGCAGCATCTTGGCTGTTCCAAGTAGTTGCCCACAAAGCCTTCAGTGACATTTGCCCAAGTACCGCTTTACCCCCTACCCCTAAAAGAAGAGATGGAGATGCACACCGTAGCCTGTCCCTCGTGCTGGACCCTTCACACAGCATCGCGTGCCTGGTAAATGCAGAATGGAATCCCCATGATAAAGACCTCACTCCCCTTGGTCTCATCCTACCTCTGCCTGCATTCCATGCCCTGGCTATGTTTTCATGCCTTCCTAGATCTGAAGAATGGGTTTTCCTCTCTGGTCCCCCGGGTACCATACCTGGGCTTTGAGCACACCTTGCCTTGGCAGCTCCCTGACTCCATAAGCTTCTCCTTTTCCTCTGCTCCCTACTTAGTGGCAGGGGGTCTCTTGGCTGTCTCCCTTCACTTTAAGCTTCTCCTCTACATTCCATCCATTTACTGACACTCTCTGATTCATAGATGTCTAGAGACAGGTTTCCATGTATTGTAGAGCCTTCTCCAAGGTCATCCCCAGAATGATGGCCTTTTTTCCCACAGTGCTTAGCATGCTTTCTTCAATTCATCTGTGTTTTCCTTCATTAGTAAACTTTCACGGACTACTATGTTGTAGGCATTGTGCTTGGTGATACGCTATGGAGACAAAAGGCACCACAACCTTATTCTCACAAACCTTATTGTTCAATGGAAGAGAAAGGAAGACACTTAGAAAAAGGGAGTCCTGTGCATGGACTGTTCTGATAGAGTCAGCCCTGGCTGCTAAGATGACAAACTGGGGGAGCGACAGCCTCCTGGGACACATGAACCTGAGATCCACTTTGATAGATAAGCAGACATTATCTAGATGATAACAGGGGGAAGGTCACACTGAGAAGAGGAAGCATCAAATTCAAAAGCATGAAGGCCCAACAGGACACAACCTTCCTGGAATTGCAGTTGTATGTGGTTGGAGAGTAGGACTTAAGGGGAGCAAGAGGCAAGAGGTGAGGCTGCAGATGTGATCATGAAGCTCCTTTAGGGCATGCCCAAGAAGTCTCAAGTTCATAAATGGGTGAATGAAAGAGCAATGCTACTACAGAGAGGGGCTAATTAATTTTTACAGTGCTATCATCAAACATTTGTTGAGCCCTGCTTGAGCTAGCAGTGAGCTAGTCGTTAATTTCTTTCATGGCTTTCTTGCCAAAACTCATTCACAGAGCTGCCCTGACTTGGGGTGCCATTTTGTGTTGCAAAGTCTCCTTCCCATTGGCACGGAGAAGGAAGAATCAACACACATGCACACACCCAACACAATGAGCACAACACACTCAAAGCCACTTAGCCTGAAGTTATTTAAAAATATACTTTTATTTTTGACCAATGAAACCTTGGAGACAAAGGCAATCTCACTAAGCTAGAAGCTCTTCTATGGGGAAACCACAAGAATCCACAGCCAAACATCTAGGGTTTCCCACTGTCCTTTGGAGTTGTCAGTTCTAGAGACAAAAAGGAGCAGGAGGCAGGAACTACAGGGTTTTCTATTAGCTTCAGTCAGGTTTTACTATTTCCTGGGGCCATTCTGCTCCCATCTCTTACATGCTCAATTTATCAATGGATTCATTCATTGATGCATTTTTTTCATTTCTTCACTTAACAAACTTACAGTGTATTCCTACAATGTGCCAGCTATTGTTTTGGATATAGGGGCTACAGAGGTTAACAATTCAAGGCCCCTTTTCTCAAAGAACCCACAGTCTAGTGAGAGAGCTGGAGAAGTCTGTAGAGAAAGACAAGGCAAAGAAAGAGGCAGCATAAGGGAAGTGAGAGCACAGTCTCAAAAGCATGTCGGAGTGGGCCACAGCCTACCACTGACAAGGAAGAAAAAAGAAAAAGAAACTTTCTAGAAAAATAAAGTGTTTAAGGTCTACAAAAGGTATCCAAGGCACTAGTTAAATTTGAGAGATAAATAATTTTATTTATGAAAATGTCAAGGCTGCAAGAGATACATACCTTTTAAAGAATAATTCTTGCCTCTGCAGGCTTGTCAATACTGAGAAGTCTAAAATAATTTGGGCCTCCTTAAAGATGGATGTAGCTGGAGAGCTCAGCATTATTGCCAACCCTGTAAATTAGTAACACAGAGAGCATTTTTTTTCCCCACCTGTCCCATTTCATCTCTCTGGCTATCTCCTTACCCAGCTCTGGCCACATTCAGATTATTTCTGATGAGTGCATTCAATAACGTCCCTTTTCCATTTGGAACATGATTGCGTGCATGCTGTACATAAGGGATATTGATTGAGAATAAGTTGTTGACTGGAAGATATGCCTCTGTGGAGATCTTGGGAAAGGGGGGCGGGCAGGAGGAGAAATAAAATTAAAAGAGAGAGTGAGAAAACACCCATGGCCCCAAGTTGGAAACTGCTCAAATATTTGAAGCTTAACAATGTTTTGGTTGCCTTCCCCCCCCCCCCCTTCTTTCTTTCCTTTTTTTCTGGAGGGTTCTAAATGTCAATATTGCATTTACTGCTGAACAAACTAAAATCATAACAAATATAATAAAAGGAGAGAGTGAGCTTCAGCTTTCTTCAGAGAATGATTGACACTTTTGAGCCCTGAATTGGTTGAGCCTTTATCTTGGCTGTGTCAGTTCATAATTAAACAATAAAGGAAGGAATTGCTGCTTGCACTGAATACACACACACATATGTATATGAATATATACAGAAAGCGAGGGAGAAAGAGGAAGGGAGGAAGTCTGTTTTTGGTAAGGAGGGGACAGTTTTCCTTGAAAGGAAGGAAAACTGTACTTTATAAGCTCTTTTCTTGTCTCTGTTGATGCTGAAAGGCTCAGAGATGACATGAGAGCTGTCGCAATAAATTTTTGGCTTAATAATATTGAACATGAACTAACTAGGGCTCTCCAGGCCCCAAATCGGAGAGGGAAGCTGATGAGGCAGGATGAGACAAAAGCAAGAAAATGGTTTGACAGTGGAATTTTTTTTTTTTTCTGTTCTCAATCTTGTTTTTGTTTGTCTGGCTATAAAGCTACGTAAAAATGTGTGTGTGTTGTATGTGTGAGTGTGTGTGTGTGTGTGTGAGCGAGACAGAGACAGAGAGAAACAGAGAAAGATACACAGAGAGACAGACGGAGAGGACAGTAGTACTGATATATTGGGCATATGAGCTGTCTCAGCTTCACCGGGTGAAGTGGAGATAACTGGCCTTCTTTGGTCCTGCTGGAAACTTCAACAAGGTGTGGTTTGCTGTTTCAGCGACTGGAAAGAGTCTTACAAATAGTTAAAGGATGATGATTTTCAAATGAGCCAATATGTTCTCCCAGAGGTCTCTGAAATTAATCCATGGTACAGAAGGTTGTTCCATCCAGAACTAGGGGAGAATGTGCTGCCCTGGAGGAGGGACTTAAGCAGGCTGCAGAGTCACGTTCCCATTCATGAATTCAAGGATCCCAGTCTTGTGTCCTAGGTTTTACCAAGGCCCTGTTGTTTGACACTTTCCTCCAATATGTGCCAAAGATCACAGGCCCGGTCACTCGAGCTCCTTGTGTGCCCCAAAGAGGAAGCTTTCCACACCCTGAACGAGGAAGAGGCCTCAGGTCTGCCAGCTGCTTATCTTGTCACCCAGCTCTGTCCTACCGTGACACTCCCCAGTGTAGAAGTGCCTAATGATTCCATCCAAACCCAGCCTGAAGATTGGCAAAGAGGTCTCATTAGCCAGGTGCTCTGCTCGCCTCCCTCGGAAGGGTCCAGCTTCTGGTTAGTTCTGCTTTGAGCAGGTGCACCTAGCTAGCTGTCACTTTCCTGTGGCTGCTTGGGTCTCAGCAGAGTGTGTCCTGGGACTGACAGTTTAGCACCAACGGCGTGATCCGCTAGTCAGATTTCACACGGCTGCACAGGGAAGAGATAGCCTTGACAGGTAAGTGACTAAATGTGGGAAGACACTTGTTATTAACTGCAAATGGCAAGCAACTCCTTAGAAAGCTAGTTAGTGGAGCAGGAACAGGCGTGTGAGCCAATTCCTGTCTTAGTCCCTATTTATCCTTCTGCCTTACACTGCTCTTCTCCCAGCTGGGGCCTGTCCTCTCGCCGGCTGCAGGAAGACTGAGAAGGAAGCCTGGGCCCAAGTTCGTGTAACTGAGATGGTGTTCAGGGTCAAGGCTCTCTACCTCCCTGTCTCAGGTGCCCTTCAGTGCATACTATTTTTAGGATTATTGACAACGAGTGTCCATTCTCCTTAATTTATTTGCTGTCATCTTATACCCCTTCTCTTGACTTTTTCACCAGGAACCCACATCCCAACAGGGAAGTCCTTGGAAGCCTACATACCTAACCATTTCTTTGGTTCCAGAGAAAGCATGAGAGAAATTAGTTCTGAGTAGATTTTTTGATGAGACTGAGAGCAGTTTTAGGGTGAGGAAAATGTCCCTCCCCCCAAGTATACAGATAGCGATGGGAAATTTTGCGATATCCCCTGAGATTACTCTGGAAGGGCTCTCATTGGGAAAATGTTATCATTTCGGGAAGGAGGATTGCTTCATGCCTTCAACTTTTGTAATTTCCACTGCCCGAGGGCCCCAGGCCGTCATCTGTGAAAGTATCTTGGCTTTGAGTTTTTTGTCCCCATGAACACCTTTTCTGGACTCAAATAAATTCTCCCGCTGGTAGGGGAGGAAGTAGCAGACTTTTCTAACTAGTTCCTGAACTAGCTAAGGACAAGGCCTTAGGAAGTTGTAGCTACACTAAAGGAAGTTTCCATCTGATGTTGAGAAAACTCCACTCTATAAGTAGCTGTTGTTATGAATAAAACCTCAATTTTATAGCTAACTGTGATAACTGGGAGGATTTTCTGTGAAAATGCCTGTCATTTCTTTTGTCTGTTTTCTATTAGGTGAATTGTCCTCTTCTTGTACATATTCTCCACACAAATTCCTTGTCAGCTATGCGTATGGCAAGTAACTCGTCCTGGCTTGTGACTTGCTTTTCACTTTCTTCGCCGTGTCACGCTGAACAGAAGTTCTTAGTTTGACAAAAGACCACCCACATGGTCAATAAACTCATGAAAAGATGATCAGCCTCATTAATGATCAAGAAAGGCATATCAAGGGCAAATGAGATGCCACTGTCACCTACTTCACTGTCAAAAATCAATGAATCCAACAATATTGGGTGTTGGAGAGAATGTGGATCTCCAGAACCTTCCGTGCATTGCTCATGGGAGTGTGAAATTGTACAGCCACTTTGGAAAACAGTTTGGTGTTATATTGTAAAATTGAACATTCAACCCTATAATCTAGCAATCCTACTCCTAGGAATGTACGGAGAGGAAACTCTTGCATGAGTATACCATGAGACATGTACCAGAATGCTACTATTCACAAAAAGCAAAAGCCTGGAAATAATACAAATGTGCTCTCACAGGAGAATGGATAACTATATCGTGGTGTATATATACAATAGAATAATAAACCTAAGTCAAAATGAATGAACAATAGCCAATGCCACAATATGAATTAGTCTTAATAGGATTTGAGTAAAGCAGTTAAGTCCCTAAAGAATACATATTGCATGATAAAAATCAACTGAAACCAAAAATATTATTTTAAAGAATATGTATAGATATAATAAAACTATTTTTTAAAGAAAAGAAAGGCCATGATGACCATGAGAATCAAGACAGTGTTTGGTGGCTTTAGGCAGAGGGATACAGGGAGAGGGGACGGGGAAGACAACACAGATAGATGACAATGTTCTAGTTTTCATGTTCGCTGATGATTTAATGTATATTTATTATAATATTAAATTAAATACATAAAGGGACAAACAAGTACATTAAGAAATAAAGAAATAGGGAAGTGGACGTGGCTCAAGCAATTGGGCTCCCATCTACCATATAGGAGGTCCAGGGTTTGATTCCCGGGGCCTCCTGGTGAAGGCAAGCTGGCCTGTGCAGAGACCTGTCCTGAGGGGAGAGCTGGCCCACGCAGGAGTGCTGGCCCCTGCAGAGAGCTGGCGCAGCAAGATGACACAACAAAAAGAGACACAGAGGAGGGACAATAAGAGACACAGCAGACCAGGGAGCTGAGGTGGCACAAGAGATTGAGCGCCTCTCTCCCACTCCGGAAGGTCCCAGGATTGGTTCCTGGTGCTGCCTAAAGAGAAGACAAACAGACACAGAAGAACCCATAGCAAATGGACACAGAGAGCAGACAGTGAGTTAAAAAACAATGGGGGGGGATACATAAATAAATAAATCTTAAAAAAAGAAATAAAAAGAGGCAACCATGGACCAAAAGTGAGTGTGTGATTAGCGAAGGTTATGTTTAATCCAATTCTCCTCATCTTGGATTAATAATAGGTATTGGGAAGCGGCTGTGGTTCAATCAGTGGGGCTCCCGTTTACCATATGGGAGGCTCCGGGTTTGGTTCCCGGGGCCTCCTGGTGAAGGCAGGGCCGCCCGCACGGCGTGGTTGGCTGGCCCAGCGAGCGCAAGCAGCAAGGGGGGGATAAATGAATAAATAAATAAAAATCTTAAAAAAAAAAAAAAAAAAAGAATAATAGGTATTAAATGAGGGACATCTCTCTTCCATGCCATGACGGCCCCATCAGTGACTGAAGGAAGCCCTGAAGTCACGTGACCATGGGATCTTCCCATTCTAAGGGAGTCTTGAGTCTTGGGCTGATCAGGTCAGCATTTTAAACTGAATACGATTTGAATTCTTGATGACTGATTATTAACAGAAATAAAGGAACTAACTGGATACATATTTGATTTACTACCACCATATCAATTCACAGGTTGGTTCATCTAACAATAGAGGAGACTCATCCTTCCATCCTATTCAATTGGATTATCTATTTGTCAGTTACAAAGACTTTCTTCCCCTGACCAGCAGCTGGGCCTGGAATGACCATGGTACATCCAAGTCTGAAAGAGAGAAGAGCCAAGGACGAAGGAGGATGAGAAGGTATAAATGGGCATGGTTACAGGAGAATGGACTTTTGGATTTTGTGCTAGTTTATATTTGGAATGCACTCATTAGTGGGTATGGAAGGCTGCAAAAATGTCACCCATTCTCCACCTCTTTCAGTACCCACACCCTTTGTGGTGTGACTTTGCCACTCTTGACATCAAAGGTAGAGTCCCTTTACCTACACTTGAATCTCAGCTGGCCTCAGGACTGGGTTGGCCAATAGAAGGTGATGGAAGCAATGGCATGCTGGTTCTAAGCATGAGCCTTTGGGTGCCTTGCACACTTCTGTGTGTTCCCTTGGAAACCTGCTGCCACTGTGTGAACAAGCCCGTGGTAACCTGTTGGACGAGGGATGTATGACCCCACCACTGCTGTTACTACCACGAACAGACAACCACGCCCCATGATGAAGCCATCTGTGACTAGTCCCTGAGATGGTCCTCCAGGTGACTGCTAACAAGGAGGTCCAGCTAAGAGTGGCATGGCCCTTAGTAGAAGGATTGCCCAGCTGACACACAGGTACATGAGCAATAAGAAATATTTATTGTTTTTAAACCATTAAGTAGCAGGGGTTGTTTCTTATACAGCAGCAGCTAACTGATACTGAGAGGATGACTGAGAAATGTCTGCGTGTATGTGGGTAGTTTTTTGTCTTCAGCAATGAAACAGACACAGAATAAACAATTTGAGAACAACAGATGAACAATAAATCAGAATATAAAGGCAAATGTTAAATCGTGTGACCAACTGTAACCAGGGCCTGCCTTTGGCCATGGAAGAGAACTTCACTGAGTGGCAACTCTCCCAGGATTCCACACACTAGATAGTCCTAAGAAGGGTGGTGAGTTTAGGAAAATGGAAAGAATGGCTTGGTATTAGGAGCAAAATTGTATCTGGCTGGAAGCTGATCCTTTGGTTTTTAGTGCAACTCAAGGTGAGGAGTCAAGGTGAGGGCCATTAGAGGAGGTTGTCAGCAGGCTGGGTGGGTCCTAGGAAGTCCTAATGTGGCAACTTTCCATCAGAGGGGAAGAATGCATTTGAAAGGTCAACAAGGAAAGAAAGACTCAGCTGGAATACCACCGGAGAGTGGAACTCATGGCATGGCGTGTGGTTCCAGACAGACTGAACATGCAAGAGTGTGCTGCATCAAACACACACATACATACACTTGTATACACAAACATACACATTCACATACAAACATACACACAGCCACACACACACAAACACAATACAACTTCACACACATATACCCATGTACACATATACATATGTTCACACACACATAACACAATACACACATGCACACATATATACACACACTTAAATGTGCATACACAGATACACACATATGCACACTTGTATACACACAATCACACGTATACACATCTGCACAATCACACACATATGCAGACACACATGTACACATATCCACTCACACACTGATCCAGAGGAGGCCTCAGCAAACACCATTTCAAGTCAGACTGAGTTTCCAAAAGAGGATATCTCACCTGCCATCAGTGATAGCCTGAGCAGCTTTCTGCATTTACACTTAGCCCTAACTGAGATCGGGTTACCTCCCAGTAATGAAGCCGCATCTGACATCAGAGAAGGCACAAAAAAGAGAAGGGAGACTAGACAGTCTGACCAGGTCTTGGCCTCTGGATACAACTTTACAAAGCCAGGTTTCCTTGGTCTCAGTCTCCTAGTACTTGACCTTCTCCAGATCCTGCCCCATCTGCCTGCTTCATCTCCCAGACCCTCCTCCAGTGGAGGGAGGGGCAGGGCCAAGGCAGTCACAGGTAGGGAGAAGGGAAGAGGTGCGCTTTTACAGAGTAACACCCAGACAGTTTGCAAGTTGAATCTGGCAGGCTGAGCAGGCAGTGGGAGCTCGGGGCTCCCCGTCCCTAAGGGAGCCACGTCAGTTTTTTCCCTTTCAAAGTCATCAGGCAGTAAAAGAAAATTGCAGGGATGGGGAAATAATGAAAAAGCCTCTTTGTTTTCCCCCCAGTCCGAACTCCTAGCTCATCAAACCTTGGAAATGCTCACTGCAAATGGCTGTTCCTGTTTTATTGCTTATTTATGGGAATCTATTTAAAGTGAATTGCACTTTTCCATTGTATCCCAGCGAGCAGAGCAGAGTGTGTGCGGGTGTTGTGTCTCCCCTGGCTGTGGGGCTGTCTGGACTGGGGATTCTGCCTGATTGTGTCAGCATCATGCTCCATGGCATTTAAAAGTGGGGAGGGAAAATACTGCAGAGGAAGAAGGAGGGTGAGCAGAGGTTTGGGGCTGGAGACCAGGCCTGTGGACCAAGAGATGCTGGCTGTCTGGGATTAGTGAATGGTGTCACACTCCGAGGAAAAGGCCGTGGTCTTTGAAGTCTTTGACGTTTTGTACTGGCTGTGCTCTAAGCAAATGTGACTTCAGAAAAGTTACCTAACTTCCCCGAGCCACATCGAAAAGAAAAATCTGTAGAAGTGGTTGTTAATACACTACTACTATTCATGGGGCATTGTTACAGTGAGTGGAGATTCACACAATAAGCCTAAGAATCGAATTCCCATCCTGGGGAGCTCTGCCACATTCTCTAATGGCACAGCAAGAATCCCCGGAGTACTGGGGCAGTGACTAGTGAAAGAGGATGGACCATCGATGGGCCCTTGATATTGATGACTGTACTTGTGAACTGTACTTTTGAATTTGAAACTTAGCCTAGTATTATAGGGTGCTTAAAAGTTATCTCCTGTTGCTCAAATGTGGCCTCTTCTCTAAGCCAAACTCAGCATATAAATGCATTACCTTCCCCCAGTGTGGGGCATGACTCCTGGGGATGAGCCTCCCTGGCACCGAGGGATTACTACCAAGCACCAACTAGCAATGCAATTGGAAAAAGACCTTGACCAAAAGGGGGAAAGGTAAAGACAAATGAATTTACATGGCTAAGAGACTTCAAAGTGAGTGGGGAGGTCATTCCAGAGGTTACACTTATGCATGTCTCAGCAGGATCTCATTGACTCTCAAAGTAAACATTGCCTCAAATAGGAGGGCCCCTGAGGGCTCTGGAGACATTGAGACACAATAGGCAGGGCAGACAGCGCAGGAGTTTGGTGCCTTGCCAGTGGGCCTTCGAATTTATGCTCCCCACGTGTGACAAAGTTGGACTCGGTTGTGGTTTCCCTACAAATTGCTCTTCTGTTCTTCTATTTGAACCTATAGTTAGTACTAGAGTTGATATATATATGTCCAAGAGACTTAAATCTTTGGGCTGTCCATGTACCAGTCAGGCCCTGAATCTCAACAGAGTTGTAACACCTACTCTTCAGTTCATTGGACTCGCCCAGGACAACTAATAAGGAGATGATGATGGACAATGACCATCTCAAGGAACAGAGAGAGTCTTCAACTGCAAGCAAGATAGTCCCATCCCTCTGCCCCATGGGATCTAAGCCCTCTCTCAATTAGAGGCGTAGTGGGCATCACCACCCAAGAATCCTCAGAATTGGGGAATGAATGATGGACTAGAGTAGACTTCTGTTATTCTACTATAGACTCATTATGATTCCAGCAATGGAAGAACTTTTATCTTTGATGTGGTGGCAGTAGCCAGGAGGTTCTGAGGGGAGGGAGAGGGAAAAATAGGTGTAATTTGGGGGCATTTTTGGGGCTTGGGAATTGTCCTGAATGACATTGCAATGATAGATATAGGCCATTATATATCTTGTCATAACTTATTAAAAAAAATGTGTGGGAGAGAGTGTAAACTATAATCCATGCTTAGTGGCAATGCTCCAAAATGTGATCATCAATTGTAACAAATGTACCACATTAATGAAGGATGTCGTTATTGTGGGAAAATGTGGGAGGGATAGGGAGTGGGGCATATGGGAATCCCTTATATTTTTTTATGTAACATTTATGTAATCTAAGTATCCTTAAAAAAATAAAAAAGTCTATAAAAAATACACTACTGTTATTAATAACAAGAATAATGACAGGTAGTATTTATTTCTATGTGGAAATGTTGACCTAGGATGCAGTAAGTGCTCATGAAAATTAAAATTCCCTTTAAAAGAGAGCTGGGACTAGGGTTGGAAAAGTCCAGAACCTTGAGTCCCCAACCTGTCCTCTCATTCTTTACCAGAACAGCATCCCCCTGGCCTTGCGAACAGTCGGGGGTCCCTCATTCCCTTTGCTAAGACTGGAAGACTACAGGCCTACAATGCTTTCTGTCGGGGCTCAGCAAACAATGGCCATATCTGGCTGCCATCTCCTTTTGTAAATATAGTTTTACTGGAACACAGTCACACCCATTCTTTCATGTATTATCTAAGGCTACTTTCATGCTCCCACAGCAGAGCTGAGTCCCTGCAGCGGAGACTGTATGGCCCACGAAGCTGAAAATATTTACTCTCTGGTCCTTTCCAGAACATTTGCCAACCTCTGCTCTAAAGCACTGGTTTTGCTGGGGTTTCTCTGGTCTGAGTGATCAAAGGAATGGCATATCTAAAAAATGTTAGCGCGGCAAGGGGTCTGATTCCAGGCCCAGTGTGTTTCCATGATTTAACAGTACCAAACCCAAAAGTCATTGGGGTTGGCTTTGCAACACCAACAAAAGTCTCTAAGTCCCAAGGCAGCCTGAATTCCATTTGGCTGGGACAGTTGCCATTGGTCCTTCCACATTTACCAAGGCTCCACCCCGTTCACCGCGTCACCGCACCGTCTTCTCTCTAGACCCAGAAAACACCTCCAGGGACTTTGATGCCTCCCTGACCCTAGTTTAAGACCCAACTATGTTGGCGGCGGCTCATCCTCCAGGATGCGAGCCAGAGAATTCTGACCAGAGGGTTCTGTCTGTGTGTCCACGTGCGACCATTTGTCTGTGTGCGCCCTCACGTCTCTGTGGCTCTGCAGTATTGCAAGGGGGAGCTGGGACAGGAATCTGAGGGAAGGGACGGAAGCAGGGACAGAGGGCTTGGGTTCCCATGGAGATGGGGTGTGGAGCCATGCCTCCCGGACAATGGTGCTTATTTATGTTTGCTGGGGGAATAGTGGGGTTGTCTCTAATTTGTAACAACATCCCAGTGCCTTGGGCTTGCTGCCTCCTCAGATGTTGTGGCTATTACAGAGCCTTGATGGCATGAAGTTTTCTTAATTTACCCTTGTCCCCATTTATTCAAACCTTCTCTCCTTCCTTGATTTCCTATGGTGAAGGGCAACATCACCCATCCAGTTTAGCTTTGGCTTCTACCATTTGCTCATCCCCAGCCTCCAATCAGATACCAAATCCCACTTCCATGCTTCCACCTGGCACATCATCTCTTGCCTTGACTTCTGGACCTGCCTTCCGATGGACCACCCAGGCTCCAGGCTGGTTTTCCCTCCCTGCTATCTTCCACGAAACTGCCAGACCGTGCTGATGCACACGTCCCAACTTAAAATCTCCAGTGGTGCCACAGTATCCATAGGGTGGTCCCAACCCCCTCACACAGTACACGGGGCCCTTGGTGAGCAGCCTCAACTGCCTTTTCCACCCCGAAAGCCACATGTTCTTCCCTTATACTCCTGACATCCCCCATCCTCCAAACACACTGTGGCTCTCTCAGGACAAAGGGCAGGAGCTAGATTATGGAATCAGACTGATTGTGGCTTTACTGAACCACTTCCTCTCTAGGTAAGTTCCTTAGTCTTGCTGAGCCTCTGCTTCTTCACCTGTATAAATGGAGACACTACTGACTGCCTCAGGGTGCCACCGAGGATTAAATGGTAATGAAGTACATGAAAGGGCTAGACCAAGAAAAAGGTGCTGCATAAATGCCAGCTCCTTTCCTTGAACCTTTACACACATGCTGTTCCCTCTGCCTGAAATTCCCTTCCCTGCTTTCTCTCCCTGGGAAACTTCTACTCATCCTCCATGTGGCTGCCTAAGCGTGGCCTGCCCTGACTCCTCCCAGCAACCCCAGACCTCTGTTCAGCTGGCTCAGGGCCTTCCACAGGGGCTATTGGAATTGTTTATGAGCTTCTTTATCTGGAAGTTGGCAGGACTGGTGGAAGGGCAGGCCTTCCTCTTTTCCTAGGCCCCAGGGCACTCTGCAGAGAGCATGGCCTTGAAGCCACATGTCAGGGTAGGGTCCAGGCTCTGCCACCCCGTCTCCGACCTTGGGCAAGTAACTCAACCATTCTGAAAGCTGTTTTCCTTCTTGTTTTTTTAAAAAATAGGATATTTTTAAGATAGCTGAATAGAGCAAAGTGAAGGATTATTCTATTAGGATATCCTCTGTGCATAAAATTCAGGTTGTATGAATTTTAATTTCATTCAAAGTTTGGCAGCAGACTGAATGAACACTGGTCAAACCCAATATTTTCTATTTAGTGTTTAGAAGCCCTGAACACTTTTTTTCCTTCAGCCTAAAAGAAAGGCTCTAGAACAGAACCTCATCTTGACCCTGGGTATTCTGAGTGTAATTTAGTTTAGGCCACCAATATCTCCTACAGAGTTTCAGTTAAGGAAAGCCAACTGGCGTGGCAGCTAAGAATCTGAAACCTAGGTGAGATGTGAATCTGCAAAAACTTACCTTTGGTGCGACAATGCACATTCCCTCCAGAATTCAGCCCCCACTCTAGTCTCACCAGGTTCTCTCAAAAGGCCACTGGAGACCAAATTCTTATTTCTCCAGTACCATTGCTAGGCTTCAATTCCTTAAAATATCAAACTACCAAGGTTTCATTCGTTCAAAAGTTTGTATAACTTCAATGTGAAAAGTTTTTACAGACATTTGTTAATCAAGGTCTCATTAAAATCTGTGACATGGGTCACAAAGGATTAAAAGTCAAGAGAAGGGAATGATAGAAACTAGAGCTCCAGACAACAAAATTAGCCCCGTGGTATTAATTCCTACCTGCTAAAGCACAGGCCCAGGCCCAGAGCAGACATTCAATAAAACGTTGACTCTCCTCTACCTTTCTGGGATCAAACATGGCAATTGGGACATAGATGATCAATAAATCCTTGGCAAATGGATGAATAAATGAATGAGATTATGAGTGAGATCCTGGGATTTAGAGCTTTGGGCCTGTAAGAGATCTGAAGAGTTAAAACCCATCCAAATAATCTGAACTGTTCCTTTGACAGCTCAGCTGGTAGAGCTGAGGACTGTAGTTGCTTCCAAATAACTCGAACTCAGGTAGAATTTGGAGGGGAAGAGACCATTGGCTCTTTGCTCCCATTCCAACCAGGGCTCCTGAATGTTCACCCAGCTTCACTGCCCTGGAGACCAGCTTCTCCTATGGCTCCAGGATGGGGCCCAGACAGAAAGCGCCGCTGCAGATGGCTTCATGACTCCCATCTTTCACATTGGCCGAGGTCTTACTGGGACCACCAAAAAGCAGCCACGCCCTTGATGGATGGTCTTAGAATCTTGGTTGGGGGATCAGGGAGGTGGGAGGAAGAGAGAGTGAAGGAAGGAGAGATTGAAAGCGATGAGAAGGTGAGAGCGTGGGCAGGCGCAGAGAACGCGCAAGCGCCAACAGGAGAAGATGGGAATGCTGGTGAAGTCTGAACAAATGCAAAGTCAAGCACAATAATAATTTGGGCAAAATGGCAAATGGCACAGCTGAGGAGGAAATAGCATTGTGAATGTAAAAACTCCTAAATGGAGCGCAGATGGGAGGGAAAAGTGTAATCTTCTGGAAAAGCCTCTAATTGTCTGCCCACACTAATAATTTCAGCAAACGCTCCCTCTCTCCCTCCTGCGTATAATTACACCATTCCATCTGTCTATCAGCAGGTTTTTTACTGTGCCTTCCTGCTACCACGTTCTCATGCTCACGGAGAGATGGGGAGGTTTGGAAGATTTAAGAATCCTTCTGACACATATCCTGAAGAAAAGACACTCAGGAGAGACAAATCCCTCTCCTAGGTCTGCTAAGACTCTACTTTAAAAAGTCATATAATCTCTTCAAATGGTAGCATGGAGTCAAAAGGAAGCCAGGCCGCAGGGTCCCCCCACATTGGGTATACTCGTCTGCCGATGTGTCTGGGTGGGTCAGCCCTGGACAGACAAGGGGGTCCCTAGCTGCAGCTGGGAGGGGTGGCAGAGAAGCTTCACTAGCAGAGGCGCTGGCCCATGGGCCCCGAGGGGGGCAGGGCATGAACGCATCTGCTCAGAGCTCTCCCTGTAATGTGTCCTGGGCATCCAAGCTGGGGGTCTGCTGCCTGAGAGGAAAGAAGAGTCTAAAGGGAAGAGGAGCTCCCACGTGGGGAGGTGGCCTGGGCGTGCCAAAGGCCTGTGGCGTCTGCTCTGCTCTGGCTTCTCTCCCTGCCCTGGCAGCAAGTCCCAGGGCAGACAAGTGCCCTTGTGCACAGAGCCCAATAAGAAAGGCTCCAGGCTCCCTGCCCAAGTCACCGTCTCTTCACGGGGCGGGAGACAAAGTACTTCCCCCTTTCCCTTGTCCATAAAAAGGGGAAGTGCACGAGTGGAGAGCTCAGGATACTAGAATGGGGAGGTGCTTGCAGGATTTAAGTGTTGTTTTCATGTGAAAGCTCACACCCTGTCTCCCTGACCCTTCCCTTCCAATGAATAAGTCCTCATTAGACAAAAAGAGGGATGGCCACGAGTCACGTGGTTCCGGCCACAGAGGTTAGTGAACGCCAATACCTCAGAGTCCTCCTGGAGGCCGAGGGGTGCAGAGGTGGGTGTCACCAGACAGCGGCTCCTTGGCTAGTTGTGGACCGGGAGGGAAATTTCATGTGGAGGGCGAAGTTGGTAGAGCCAGTGCTCCACCATCCGGCAATTCCTCACACTATCCAACAGTGCCCCCAAAGCTCCAGCAAGATTGCTGGGGGGTGGGGGGAAGCGGCTGTGGCTCAATTGGTTGGGCTCCCGTTTACCATATGGGAGGCCTCAGGTTCGATTCCCGGGGTCTCCTGATGAAGGCAAGCTGGCCAGCGTCAGCGCAGTGAGCTGGTGCAGCAAGATGACGCCACAGACACACAAAAAACGCAAAACAAATGGACACAGCGAGCACAAGCAGCAAGGATAAATAAATATAAAAAAAATAAAATAAATCTTTAAAAAAAAAAAAAAGATCGCTGGGGGGCTAAAGAACAGAGTTCACCCCCATCGTAATTCATTCGATGTATTCCAAGACGGTGATCCCATAAGGCGCTGTAAAGATGCACAGGACCCATTTCCCGCTACCCAAGAGAAATAATATGCTGGCCACACGCAGTTTTAAATCTTCTAGTAGCCATGTTAAACATATATAAAGAAAGATGCGAAATTTATTTTAAGAGTGTATTTTATTTAAAACAATATATCCAAAATATTAACTCAGCATATAATCATTATAATAATTATTAATTGAATATTTTGCTTGTTTTTTTGTACTAAGTCTTCAAAATCTGGCATGTATTTACACTTACACCACATCTTGGTTCAGACTGGCCCCATTTCAAGCGCCCACTGCCCCCATTAAAAAAACTTAACAAGGAGAGAAACATGTATGCATAATTGAGTTATAATATGTGAATAATAATTATTACAGTTTAACCCAGGCAATCCTTTGCTAACCACTTTCACATGCATTACCTCATTTGATCTTCTCGCAATTTTGTAAGATAAGGACAGTTCATGCTAAAGTTTTTAAGCAGATGAATACAAATGAGATTCAGGGAACTGAAGTGACTTGTGACCTCACAGAGGGAACTGAATGTCCTTTTTTCCTTCTCTCTTAAACACAGGAGAGGCACACGTCTTTTTGGAATGCCCTGCTGTAGCTTGTGGGAGGAGCTGGCATTCCACCTGGGTCTTGACAGAGGTATCTTGCCACAGAGAGATGGGTAGGGCGGGGGGTGCCACAAAGAGATGGGGTGGGGGTGGGGAGGAGATGGTGTCCTGCGGAACTCACAGGTGCAGGGTAGAGTGGCAAAGTACAAGCTCCACCTGGAGAGGAGCAATGGCCCAATTCTCTGCAGCAGGCTGAGTGGGAGCGGCAGTGGAAGATTGAACTGAGGTGACATGGGGCCTGACTGTAGAAGCTCTGCCTGTGGACAGATCTGGGATTTGGACTCTCCTGGGTAGGGAGTGTAGACCCACTGAAGACAGTGCATTCACCAAACATTCACTGAGCACTTAGGACACGCTAAGTTGGCATTGTCTCTTTTGTGAAGCTCATCACACTACTCAGTAAATTGAACCTCTCCTCCTGCATGCCCTCCCCACCCATCAGTGTCCAATAGGCCCGGATCTGGGGTGGGTAAATATCCTAGGTCCTCTCCCTGAGGCCCTCTCTCCAGGTATAGCATTCTTCCTTAGCAGTGCTGGGCTAATGAGCTCAGTCCTTTCATTGCAGCTTCTGCCTCAGCCCCTCCCAGGAACTCCAGGCTTTGTGTCTGGTCATATAGACAAAGCCCAGAATTAAGGGCCCCAGATTCATTTCATTTAACAAGAACCTACAAAAGCCAGCCCGGCAGCCCATTCATCCCAAAATAGCCTCTGAAAGCCTGGGCATACGTCAGTGTCTCTTTGCAGAAACCACACTGAATTGTCATGAAAGGGCCATTGGAACAAGGTAGCCAGAGTGAAATGATCTCAGTGCATTTCAATCACTTCCCAACATCAAGGTTCATTTCTCAGTAACACAGCCTCTTTGACAATAAATGAATTGCACCGTGTGTCTGTGTGCGTGTGTGTTCACGATGCATTCCTAGAGGAGCTAACGTTTGATCTATGTAGCTATCTCTCAACATAAATCACAAACATCAATCTGACATGTGGAGAAATGCTGACCCCCTTGGATTCTCCCAGTCGTGTCAGGAGAGGCAGTGAGGACTGTGTTCACACTGCTACAAAAGGCCATCTAAGAGGGAAGCAGATGTGGCTCAAGTGACTGGGCTCCCGCCTACCATATAGGAGGTCCAGGGTTCGATTCCTGGGGCCTCCTGGTGAAAGCAAGCTTGCCCGTGAAGTGAGCTGGCCCGAGTGGAGAGTTGGCCCATGTGGAGTGCTGGCCCACACAGGAGAGCTGGCCTGTGCAAGAGTGCTGGCTCAGCAAGATGATGCAACAAAAAGAGACACAGAGGAGAAACAATAAGAGACATAGGAGACCAGGGAGCCGAGGTGGCGCAAGAGATTAAGTACCTTTGTCCCACTCTGGAAGGTCCCAGGATTGGATCCTGGTGCCTCCTAAAAGAGAAGACAAGCAGACACAGAAGAACACACAGTGAATGGACACAGAGAGCAGACAACCAGTGCAAAACGAGAGTGGGGAGGAGGAATAATAAATAAATCTTTTTTAAAAAAAAAAGGCCACCTAAGAGATGCAGCAGGGAGGTGGCTGAGCAGAATGCTTGGGATCGATGACTCTCCTTGGTGGTTTGGAGCTTGCAACCTGTCAGCTTTTGGCCAGTCATCTTGAAACTGGAGGCTCCTCGGAAAGTCATTAGATTGGGTTCTTTTAAAAGCAGTTTCTCTGCTGTTCTGCTTGGGAACTCTTATGGCATGCTAAGAAAAGAAGGGTAGCTGGAGACCACAGTTCTGCCTTTCCTAGAGGAGGGAGAGAGGAGCTCAGATGGTCAAGAAGCTAGGTTGGGCCAAGGAGCCATCCCCACAGAGGTACTCGGAGATGTTGGACTAATCTCTTCCTGCTTTGAATTTTGGTTTTCCATTTATATGTGGGAAGGCAAATGTTCTAGAAGGTGCCATGAAAGTTTGTTCTGGTCATCATTTTTTAGTTATCTTTTTTAAAGAGCCTTAGGATGAGTCAGTGCCAGCCAGGACCTGGCTTCTAGACCTGTTGCCAACTTGCTGCTCAGTTGCGCAAGTTAATTAACGTTTGTTAGGCCTCGGTTTCTTCATTCATAACAGGGTAATAACACGAGTTCCCGGTTTAACCTACAGGTAAAGCATGATGGCTGTGAACGTGTGCGTGCAGTCAAGTGCCTGGGTTCTGCGGCTAACTGGCTACATTACCTTGGGGACGCCGCCTACGGTTTCTGATTCCCATCCCGGTCTTCGTTTGTAAAATGGGCAGAACGATACTTGCCTCATGGATTTGTTGTGACAGTTAAATGATAAAGAACACAGAACCTTAGCATGAGGCCTGTCACACAAACCCACCCTACTAATGGTAGCTACAGGCAGGTACATGGGCCGTGCCAAAGCAAAGCCTCTTGGAGAAGCACACGGGAACGCACAGGCATGTGACGTTATGATTTCTATTACTATGGTTGCAAATGGCAGGTGCTCACCATAAAGTGACAAGTGCAGTCAGCGTTAGCCCCATAGCCTAATCTCCTGAATGCGCCATCGACTGGAGTCCGCTCTGACAGGCTCGCGTCAGGGGGCCTGGGGAGAGGAAGAACTCCCAGCTTCCGCTTTGATCAGCTCCCTCTCATAGCAGTGCCCTCAAGCCTCAGCAGAGAACACCGACTTCCTTTTTCAAAGCAGCGCAAAACAACATGCACCGCGGCTGCCCGTGGAAAACACTTGCCTTTTAGAAAGGCCAGTGGGCTCCCTGCCTTGCCCTGCCCTGGCATGGCCATGGCTCCTCTACACCCAGCCCTTTTTGATGTATCCCTGAGGACTTTCTAGATGCACAGCCTCGGCACCGGCAGAGTGTGTGGGTCCGACGTGACAAGGAGGCACATCGCCCCCTGAAGAAAGACCCACAGGCCTGGGTGCCATCCCATGTCTCATCTGTCGCCACGAGGGCAAAGCCTGAGCGAGGAGGACAAGGTTCCATTCTGCCTGGTTCACTGAAGGGTCACGCCAGCTTCAATCCTTTATTCTGCTTGGAGCCCCTAAAGGACAATTGCTGCTTTTTCCTCTTAGTTTCCAGGATGGAAGGGGGTGGTTTAGGGTGAATGTGGACCAAAATGGGGAGAGAGATTGGATGACATGTTCTCTGAGTTGTGGATACCTGGTCGGTGCGCTGACAGGCCAAGGTGGGGTGCCAAGTCTAGAATGGGAGCCAGAAGCCCCAGATTCATCCGTGCTCTCCTCTTTCCTTCCTGTTGTCCTGCCAGGCTGGGCGCCATGGATGGTGGGGCAGGTTGTGTACTGTACGAGTCCAAGTTTGCCAGTTATACAGACTACAGATGAATGGTGCCCCATTGGGTTGTGCTAGGCAGTAGCCTTGCTTTTGGGGCTCTTGTGAGAATCAAACAAGATCATCATCTTTACCATTTTTGATCCCATATGATGTGCCAGGCTCTGTACCAAGCTCTTTATATTTCATCCTCTGCCACATCCTGATGCTGGTACCACTATTACCTTACTCCCATTTTACAGATGAGAAAACTGATGTCAGAAAGTTGCAGCAAGCTAAGGGCAGTTAGATAGGAAAAAAGGAAACTGTAATCTGAATGCTGGGCTGCATGACCCCAAAGCTCACTGTGCAAAAGAAAGGTCTGTTTTTGTGTGTTGCATGGGCAGCAGGGCAGGCCCTTTGACCACCTGGGCCCAGCTCCTGTGCCAGAAACCCCATCTCTCAGAGGAAAGGAAAGAGAATGGGGAGTCCTTGCTGAATGTGGCAGAATCCTCTTCCCTTGGCTCTGCCATCCTTGTCTTGGGATTTCTCCGATAACATGGAACACCAGTCTTGCTTGGGGGCCCAGGGTCGGCAGCGGCTGTGCTGGGAGCACAAATGTACTTTGCTTCAGCCCTCTTCCTCAAAAGGAACGGAGTCATTTGTCAGATCTAGTGACCAACTGCCCAGAACACCATGCCTGCCTTTCCAGAGCGATTGCCACCAGAGTATCTCTCACACACACTCAGATATGCTATTTATTCACATATTTACATATTTTACACATTTAAAATGGTATTCAATATCTTCCCTTTGATACGTGGGGCCAGAAACCTGTCATATAATCATTCACACACATCCACACATCTGCACACAACCATCTAGCCGTGCAATCTGTGCTCACACAGCACACACACCTGTGTGTGTACACGCCCACACACAGATATATATATTTCCATGTGCTGGCCTGTGCACAACTGGCCCGTGTAACTGCAGAACCAATGAACACAGCAGCACAGAACAGCGGCTAGTAGGAGGTTTGTCTGCATGGGGGCAGAGGGTAGGATGAAGTGGGGGCAGAAAGAAGTGAGGTGAAGGCTGCCAGAGCAAAGACTCACAAAGGCCCCAGCTGGCGGCAGGGGAGAGAGCCCAGCAGGGTGCAACTTCAGCTCTGGGGGCACAGCTCTGCCGAATCTTCCTCCAGCAGGCCCATGTACACAAGTGGCTCAGGCTTACTGTCCACCCACAGAAAGCACCTTATTTTCTGACATTTTGGTTTTCACAGATTGCGGCCAAGTGGGGTGGTCTGATGTCCTTCTGACACCCAGGCTTTCCTGATTGATTTTGGCTGTCCGCATTAGCAATTCATTTTTAGGCCCCAGAACCTACAGCAATCCCAGGCTGCTCCACATAAACCATCAAAATTTGGGACAAAACAAGCCAGGGGTCCCCTCGATTGAGATTCTCTTCCTTAAACCATTGACAAAAGCCTCTCCCCTTTATGTCTCCCCAATTTTCTGCCTCTATAAACTACTGGTCAAGTCCTTGGAGGGTAGAACTGCATTATTAGAGTGGGAGGAAAGTTGGGGCAAAACTCTTTCCAAGCATATATGTGGGTGGTAGGTTTATAGGTCAATACATGGGCTTGGTTTCCTTAAAAAAAAAAAAAAAGTCAGATTTTTTTAAAAATCAAAAAGTACATCATAATATTGCAAACAGTACAGAGGCTAATCGTCTCACGGTGATGCTCAAATTATAAAGTTTCTCATGTATCATTCCAGAAATTATATATATGCATATCTACATATACATGTGTCTATATGTGTTGCGTGTGTTTGTATAAATGGAAAACAAACACAGTGTGGTAGATTAAAAGTGACCACAAAGGCTACCACTTCTCCTAGACAGAAGCTTTCCCCCCTCTTCCGGAATCTGGACCAGCTCTGGGACTTGCTTTGACCACTACGACGTGGAGAAGTGACTCTGCGTCACTTCTGAGACTGAGCCTTTTGGAGAGCTGCTGGTTCTGCTTGTGGGCCCTGGGAATGTACCCTGTGGGAGCATGGCTGCCCTGCTGAAGCCAAACCACACGAGACAGACGGAGAACGGAGGTACTTGGTTGGCAGTGCAAGCGGAGCTCCCAGTCAAAAGTCGGCACCAACTGCCAGCCATGGGAGCAAACCGTCTTGGTGTTGCAGCCCACCCAACCTTCATGTGAGTGCAGATGGACCACCGAACTGCACCGAGCCACGCCACAGATAATAAGTGGTGGCAGCTGTTTTAAGCTGCTACGTTTTAGGGTGGTTTGTTACAGAGACTGATAACTGAAATGTGTCCTTTTTTTTTTTTTTTTTTTTTTTTTAAGGAGGTATCGGGGATCAAACCTGGGATTTTGTACATGGGAAGCAGATGCTCAACTACTTGAGCTACACCCATTCCCTGAAATGTGTCCATTTATATTTATCATTTGAGTAACTACCTGTTTCTCAAATTGCTTGGCTCTGTCATAATTTATTTAACTAACATCTTATTAAAGGACATTTACGCCATATCCATTTCTTTTTAGGGATACAACAACGAGCATCCTGTACCTGTGTATTTGTTTATGTGTATAAATATATATCTATAGGCTAAATTCCTAGAAATAAAATTTTTATTAAGTGACATGTGAATTTAAAACTTTGCAAGATACTGCCAAATTATTCTCCCAAACCACACTATTTTGCAATCCCACACAGTGTATGACTGTGTCTGATTTTCCATAGCCCTGCTCACAAGGGTATGGGAGATAATCAAATTTTAATCTTTTCATGTCTGACAGGTTAAAAAAAAAATCAATGATGTTTTAGTTTGCTTTTCCTCAGTGATGAGTGAAGTGGTTCGTCTTTTGATATATTTATATGATATTCTTTTTCTGTGAATGTTCTGTTTATTTTCTTATTGGGTCTTAAGAGATTTTTCTTTATTGAATTGTAAGAACTCTTTTTTTTCCATATTGTATTGTAAGAACCCTCAGAAGGCAGACAAAAGAAGTAAGCCCTTTGTCGTTGGTGTTACCAGTATTTTTTGGCAGATTATTTTTTAGCTTTTGACTTCAACATATCTATCTATACATATGTGTATACATAAATCCACATATACACACAGGTACATGCACACAACACATAGATATATACATATATAAATATCGTATATATTTATATAGTTACATATATGTATTTATATACATGTGTATATATGATGCATTTTCTTTTGTCTTATTTTATAGTTTTATCGATCTTTGTTTTGGCATAGAGTGTGGAAGAGATCCTGTTTAATTTCCGCCTCCAAAATGTCTAGCCAATTGCCCCAAAGCATTTATTGAATAATTGATCTTTCCCTTACTGCTTCGAAATATCACTTTCAAAATATTATCTGTCTCCCTACCTATATTTGGGTCTATTTCTGTCCTGCCTATTTTGCTCTATTGATCTGTCTCTCTGTTCCTTTGCCAGCTCCTAACGTCTGGTTCTTAGCCCTTCCACGTGCATTCCCTCTGGGAGTGCAGCTTGCTCTGGAAACCAGGGTTAAAGGTACCCAGCCCGTTGCTGCCACCCCAGAAGCAATGGCCCATTTCAATTCTGATCTAAGCCATTATTTTCTCCTACAGATCCCTCTCAGCACTTCTTTAGAAGGTCTCCTTTCCTCCAATCCTTTTACTGTGCCTAAAACCATTCCTTTCATGGCAACAGCCACGATCTTTTCTGGCTCTCCTAGGAGCCCTTCCATCCTGGGCCACAGTGTCACTCTTCTTGGTGTCTCTGGGAAAAGAGCCCTCTCTTTGTGGGCCACCCATCCTCCTTCATTCTCTCACCTACTATATTGCATGAGGGTGGCCTGGCCAAGTGACGGCAGAGCAAACCAGGACACTCTGGGGCTTCTTGTAGACGTCCCCAAATAGGGGGATGGCTTCCACAGGCCCCAGAGCGTCCGAGGGCCATTTGATCACCAAGAACTGAGCCAAGTCTCCCTCTGACCCCTGCTTTTCACATGTGAAAGAAATCCCCAGGAGTCAGAAAATATTCCTGCCACCAGAAAAACCCATCTGTCCGTGCTTCTTTCTTTTCGTCCCTGGCAGTTTACAATGTCAGATTACCACTAAAGCAGGTGAAACGAGTAAGTGAAGTCAAGCATCTGAGACGGTCCTGAAAGTCTGAAATAAACAACATTGGAATAACAATGTCCTCCTCACCCAGGGCATTGAGCCAGAAAAGCACCCCTGCTTAGGAATTCTATTTGTTTTCCTCCTCTTGGAAAATGGGAAAGGAGATCTGTAATTCGGCTGCAAATACCCTATTTTCTTTTGAACGGGAACTGGCTGGAGGGGAGGACTGGAATTAGAGTCCTTTATCTGGGATCTCAAATGCTGGCCCAGGGCACTGTAAGACCAGGAATCACCACCATCAGTAACACCAGCTTAATTAACACATGGCACTACCCAATGGTGCTTCCTCCGGGCTGGTCCATGAGGCTCACAGTTCAATGGCTGGGAGAGGTAGCATGGAAGCGATGGCCAAGAGCAGCCATCTCAGCTCTGCACCCCTCGGCCCATGGAGTCAGACTCCTCTCGCATCTCTCTGACGCCTCTGGGATCCTCTCCTCTCATTGGGTGCAACCTCTACTGACCTTACCAGCCTCCTTCCCTCTACCCTGCAGCATCGCCTTTCTGTCAAATGCATCATTATCCAGTAAGCCCAGTCTATGACCATGGATTAACTATCATCTGCCCCTCTCTTTTTTGTCCTCCACTTACTAGATTCAGGTTTTCTTCCTTCAAGGTGTCTCTTCCATCTGTTAGTTCTTCTTTGCCCCCTGCCTGCCCCCGTAACTTCCCTGGTCTTTTATTTTATTGAGATACTGGGGTCTGGGATTGAACCCCAGACTTCATATGTGGGAAGCTGGTGCTCAACCATGGAGCCACATTGGTTCCCCTAAGTTGGATTTTTCATTTGTTTGCTTGCTTTTCTTTTTAAGGAGGCACCAGGGACTGAACCTGGGACCTCTCATTTGGAAAGCCAGTGCTCAAGCACTCGAGCCACATCCGCTCCTCCTGGTCTATCTTAACCTAACAGTTTCTGTCCTCAACTCAGTCCAGCCTGTGCTTTCAGGGTCAATCTGATCTTCCTAGAAAATTGTGTGCAGCACAACTCTCTCCTGATCAAGAGAGAAGGAAAACAATATTCAAATACTTGCATTGCATCAGGCATGGCATACGCTTTGTGCTTACTTCATTTAATTCCATCAACAACCTTATAAAGTGCATTTTATTATCCCTAAGTAAAAGGATCAAGAAACGACTGGACCAATTCCAAGCTCCTCTTCCTGGCATCTGTTGATGTAACCACTTGGCCTTGTCACATACTCCAACCCAAGGTGAACTGTTGTTTCCAATCAGGTCAATCTCCTCCCTGGGGATAGGGTTGGAGGGGCAGGTTCAACCAGAAAGACACAGAGTTCACACCTAACTGGCTGAAATCCCAACAAACAGCCATAAAAGGTGGTTGTACTGATACTAGGGAGCCCAAGGAAGTAAAATCTGAACCCATGGGTGAAACAGGGCAATGGGGCATCATGTGGGTAATAGTGATAAAAGCTACTTGTTGTTGAGCATCTTCCATATGCCAAGCCAAGCCAAGCACTAGCTTACTACTCAAGCATTTCACCTTCAATATTCTCCAATCCTCATTAAAAAACCCTGTAAGGGCACTACTGTCACATCCATTTGAGAGAGATGGGGTCCGAGCTCAGAGTAGTAGTAAATGTCCCAAGGAGACACACACAATAAGCATCAGTCTGGGATATGAGCCCAGTTTTCCTCCTGTGCAGCCTTCGTTCATTCCACAAAGCTGCCCTGTGTTAGCCGGTGGATAGGTTGGCATTCGTTGATCCCAGTTCTATCCACAGGCGGCGGGGTCCTCCTGGAGGTGCACCTTGTCTTAGGAGGATACACAAACACCAGAGCTCATGAGCTCAGAAACCCAGCACCTTCCAAGGCTGGGAAAAGAACAGCTCAGCTTGGGCCCCAGTCTTTCCACAGCACCACCTCTCCTTTCTACTTCTACTCAGGATGGTCCCGGAAGTGCCTGAATGGGGAGCCAGCTCTAACTCCCCGAGACAGTTCGATATTATTGAAGGAACCCTCAATGGCATGCTGACATTCCTAATTAGATCTGGATACAGTCCTTAGAGCCCAGTTAGCGTGTTTGCAGAAGGGGGCCAGGGAGAGAGTTCACCAAATGATGCTCGACGTGAACAGGCACCACCTTTCACAGCTAGGAGGGGGACACCCCTTCTCTGTCCTCAGACATGGGCTTCCCTCACCCCACTGTGAACTCAGAGTCCCTGGGGCCCCAAGGGGAAGCAAATTAGTCTCACTCGCAATTAAGTGTCTCAAATAAAGGTTTGATTTAGGTTTAATAAGAAAAGTTATTCCAAGTCAAACAGATCACAGTTGATTATGAAGAATGGGATTGCTAAAGTTCATCGACTGCCACAAACACGCATCTTATTTCAGAGTTGCTAAACCTCAGTAAATACTATTTTAATAATTAGTTAAAGTTTAATTAATGCACAGTAACAGTCTCAACCCGAGATATCTGTTCGCAAAGTGCAGGTGCGACGGGGATGGCGTCTGCAGGGGGAGTCCTAGGCGAGATGATAGCTTCATGGGCAAGGGAGGCACCCAGGCCCAGGGGCTCCCTCCCTGGGCAATGAGAGCTGTGACCCCCTCCCTCGGCTCAGCTGTTAATGGAGAGAAACTGGAGAAGTTCATCTTCCCCCAGGAAATAGCTGCTTTGAGCCTGAATTATCCAGATCTGTGGTCTACACTCATCAAATGAACCAGATACTTGTCAATCACTCTGAGCATTCAGATTTCAACCCTAAGGGACTGCAAAATGCTTTGAGATCCTTAGGCTATGCTCCCATCCTCTCGTGGGCCGACTGGGTGGCAGAGGGGATGGGGTGACTGCAAAACAGTGCCTGATGCCTGAGCAAGGAACCACCTGAAAATAAAGAAGATGGGTGACATAATTTTGCAATGAGTGGTTCCCAAATAGGCAGTAGAACTAATATCATGTTAGCTGGGACTGGAAAAAAAGAGATAGACTTCTGTCCTGCCTGCAAATCCCATAGAAACTCTGATTTAGTAGAGATGGGCTAAAAGATAGGATGTCCTAAGTTTGGGATTTAGAAACCTCAGGAAACTACTTTTAATATAGTCCTCATGGCCTGATGATGTCCCACTGGCAAAAGGCCGGGGATTCTTTCAGCCCTAGAGCCTCCCCTCCCACCTGTCCCACCTCTCTGGGGGGCTGGATATACAGCCAGATTTGGGAGGCATTATCATAAAAGGCAGTAATAGCCCTAAGAATGTGATATTCCAGGGACACCAAAGAGTCACAATTCCACTGGAGATGCCTCCTGTGGGGTCCAGGAAGGCTACACTCCAGAGGCGCCAGACCTGCTGTTTGCTCAGCGCAGTGGTACCCAGGTGTCTGCCACCAGCTGGCCAAGACCCCCTCCCAACGGTCCTTTTTGGACGTGAAAGATGCCAGGAAAGGGAGAAGACTCCTAGCAAGCTGGGATGTTTCCCACTCTAGCAGCGTTTTTTTAAAATCTCCTCTGTCCTGGGTGAGTCAGAGTTTGTTGAATGTGAATTATCTGCAATCAAAAAAGTGACAGTACAGCTGGCTGCCGGGCCCTGGAGCAAATGTGTGCTGCAGATTGGGGCGAGGAAAGTGCATGTGTGGGGGTGCATGTGTGTAAGCTGTGGGGTGGGTGGGTGGGTGGTCTGAGTTATGGGAGCAATTCCTGAGGGGGCCTTTCTGAGTGACCCCCCCGCAGGGTGTCTGCAGTCTGGACGATGCTCTGACAGCAAAGGTCAGCCCTTTGCCAGGCCAGGGAGTTGCTGCTGCCCCCTGCCCCAGCTCTCCAGCCCTGGATTCCAGCCTGTCTCCCTTTGTCCCCACTGTTTTCTAGAGATGGGGAAGGAGAGGAGAAATCAGAGGCCTAGGATTTCTGCCCCTCATTTCCTGGTGCTGGCATCTCTGCCTCAGGGCCAGGACTCGGGTGAGGGCCTGGGCACGGTGCCCTGAAGCCCTGGCCACGGGAGCCACGGCTTCCACCCCATCATTGCATGAGGTGGTGGGGAGGCAGGGCAGGGGTGCAGGACCTGTGAGTTTGGCACTGTGGCTTTCTCAGGCTGGTGACAACTGAAAAGCTGTCAGGAGAGAAAAGGACCAAGTGGAGACAGCAACTATGTTTTTTTTTGGCCAAGACCCCCGTTTTTCCATCCATTGCTGGAAAAGTGACAGGTGGTCTAGAAGCCACTCTAGTCCAGTCATTGGTGGGAAATCACAGTTTAGGTGTTTCTAGGGTTGTCAGCCATGCACCAGGTACTTCGTGCAAGCCCCCTAAGCCCTGGGCATGGTGCCAGGTGCTTGGTTTCTGGCTCCAGGGAGCCCACAGTCTGATAGGATGGTGGACAGGTGTGATGGTTTGTTTTAGGTGTCTAACATGGCTAAGCCATGGTACCCAGGTATTTAATCTAACACTCATCTACGTGTTGCAATGAAAGTATTTTGAAGATGTTAAGGTTAACCTCTATAATGAGTTGACTTTAAATTAAGGAGATTGCCCTCCATAATGTGGGTGGGCCTAATCCAGGCAGTAGGAAGGTCTTGAGAGCAAATGCTGAGGACTCCCAGAGAAGAAGATATTCTGTCTCAAGACTGCAGGATCACTATATGTCCCAGAGACTTAAATCTTCCCACTGCTCATATGCCTTGAATCTCAGCAGAGTTGCAGCCAACACCTACTCTCCAGTTCATCAGACTCACCCAGGACAACTAACAAAAGGATGATGATGGACAACACTCATCCCAAAAAACAGAGTATCAACAAGTTCAAGCAAGACAGTTCCACCCATCTGCCCCATGGGATCTAAGCCCCCTCTCAATCTGAAGCAGAGTGGGCATCACCATTCCAAAATCCTCAAGATTGAGGAACGAACAAACATAAGGGGGATTGCAGCTATGGGCTAAAGTAGACTTATTACTATTCCAGTAATGGAAGTACTTGCAACATTGATATAAAGACAGGGGTCACCAGAGATTATGAGGGGAGGGAGAGGGAAGAATTGGTATAACATGGGCATTTTTGGGAAGCTGGAATTGTTCTGCATGATATTGCAATGACGGATACAGGCCGGTATACAATTTGTCAAAACCTACAACATTGTGTGGTGCAAAGTGTAAACCCTAATGTAAATTACAGATCCTGCTAATTAAAAACAAAAAAGACTGCAGCGTCAGCTCCTACGAGTTTCCAGCCTGCCCCGTGTATTTTGGGCTCGCCAGCTCCCACGACCGTGTGTGCCACTTCCTTGAAATAAATCTCTTAGAACATACCGATGTAGCCTCCCCGTTCTGTTTCTTTGGAGAACCTGACTGATATGACAAGCAAACAGACAGTTGTGATACAGTGTATGAAACCCAGGGTGGGGTGAGCCCAGTGGAAGCCCATGGTGCTGACGACTAACTGAGTTGTGGTGGTGGGGGAGTGAGGAGAGACAGGCTGCAAAGGCCTCTCGGAGACCCCCCAATGCCTGGGCTGACTTTGGGATGTTCAGAAGGGGAGGAGGGGCATTCTCTGCAGAGGAAGCAGCACGTGCAAAGGGCCAGAGGCCTGAGAGAACACAGAACACGGTGCGTTTAGGAAGTGAAGGACAACTGGTCGATCGGTACGACGGAAGCAAGGGGGATTGGCTGAGGGCAGCTGGAGGAGTGTGGGCTGGCGAGGGGTTCAGGGGCCAGGCTGAGAAGGGCCTTTCATACCAGGTTTAGAAGTTTGGACATTTTCATGAGGGCAGAGGGGACCTGCTGCATGGTTTTCCTTGGGGGAAACCTGGAGGGCTGTTGCAGAGACCTCGGGAAGAAACCACGAAGGCCTGGGCTGGGGCAGCACCGGCGGAGGCGTGAGGATGGGAATGCTTCCAGGCCTATTAGGAAGGAGACTTAACAGGCCTTGGAAACTGATGGGAACATACATTCTGGGGAGGGAGACCAACATTAAACAACTAATTACACAATTAATTATGCAATTACCACTGTGATAAAGTGCTCTGAAGGAGAGTGGAGGGTGTGAGGGCTTGCTCACCAGTAGAGCATCGGATCGGCTCAGGGCAGCAAGGAAAAGCTTCCTTGAGGAAGTGATGTCGGACCTGAAGGCTGAGGACTCAGTAGGAAACATCCAGGTGAAGCGATGAGGAGGGCAGCAGAGGAAAGCCTGATGTTTGGGAGGACTTTACACCTGCCAGGCTAGAGCAGGGGTGTGTGGCCTGCGGCCGAATACAGCTCTCTGCCTGTTTTGGTAAATAAAGTTTTATTGGAACATGGCCACACCCATTTGTTTAGGGCTGAGCATGGCTGCTTCCGTGCTTTATCGGGCCAGGACTGAAGTGGGTGCCTGGGACACATACAATCTGCACAACCTGCCGCCCTGACAGCCAGCATCTCCCTAAATTTTGTGCCTTGGCTGTCTCACTTTGCCTTATACCATGTCCAGCCCCGTCTTGCTACAAAGACAGAGTTGAGTCATTGTGCCAGAGACCATCTGGCCGCCGAACCTAAAATATTTATCAACTGGCCCTTTATAGAAGTGGTTTGCCAACCCCTAGGCTAGAGCCTCAGGAATGCGGTACAGTGGTCCAGGCCAAGCAGCAAGGCGGTGGGAGCTCTGCCCGGGTCCCCTCAGCACTGGGCTCTGCACGTAGAAGGCACCTGCGCCAACACCTCTGGTCTACTTGTGTGTGTGTGTGTGTGTGTTGTGTGGGGGGGTAGGAAGCGGGTAGAGCACTGTTTCTAGCTATGGTAGCATGCCCAGTCTGGGTACAGGGCAATCAGGAAGTGCTAGAGAGTCATTGCCTGGGAGACAGCCCTGGACTAATGATGGATGGGGAGTAGGGGATAATTATCGCAATGTCCTTGCTTCTCAGTGGGGATGGCCCCGTGGCCCAGAGTTCACAGCGGGAGGACCGCCGGTGGCACTCAGCGGGACCTGGCTCCATGACTAGCTCTTTATTGGCTTCCTTCTTTTTCCCGCTCACTTTCTCACTGCTCTACTGGTGTTTCCTGGGATCACCTCTCAAATACACTACTTAGATTTGAATCCTGGTCTCAGACCAAGGCCGTGGGGATCCTCAAGCTGCCCGAAGGAGGGGCTCATGGCCAAAGTTCCCCTAGAGGGATGGGAGGCCTTCTGGGTGGTGAGCAGAGTTTTATTTGTATGTCTCCCCACAGCCCTCAGGCCTCAAGCCACAAGGGAAGAATTGGGCTCAACCTTTTTCTTGGATTCTAAGTTCACTCAGCCCTTTCTTGTGTGAGGTTGGCTGCATTGCTGGGGACTCCATGCTCCCAGCAGCTGGGTCCTTGGGCAAGCCTAGGATCCCGTCCCCCCAGGAACAATGGCCAGACAATGGGTATCGTCTCTGTTTTGTCATCTGATGATTCTGTTTCTTTCTTCCTTAATGAAAAACGGGTGGGGAAAGAATCAATAGAGAAAAGCAGTCCTGGTCTACCTACCCTTTCCACCTGTTTTGTGGGGCAAGAAAACAACTATTTCAGCACTTTTTAGTTTTCTTCCAAGCTCCCAAATCTCAGTTCACAATTAAAGCCAGTTGGGCCAATTGTGGAGAGTTTCCACCCTGCACTGGCCAGTCTTTGATGGGTCCCCAATTTAAATGCAAGTTTTAAGTAAGTGCTGTTCTTTCCTGGGGATTGCTGACAGCTAAAGACCACATGGGCTCATCAGTGTGATCCTAAAGAGAGAAGCCATCAGGGCAATGGTTTCAAATGGACATGAAAATGCTTTTACAGTGACAGGAAGAGATGGCCACGGCTGCTTGAGAAAACACAGTTTGGGAATACAAGGAAATATGCCCCATTCTGCAAATCAAAAACAGGGAGAAGGGACAGAGAACACATGAAATGGAACCAGAGAGGGAAGCATGGTGAGATAAAGAAGGAGAGGGCAGGCAGGCAGGGGAAGGAAAGAAAGCATGAGAGAGTGGATGCAAACATTAGAGAGAACTCAAAAGAGCAACAGGGAAGACAGGCATGTTCAAACATCACTGACAATGAAGGCAGAAGCAGAGGGACCAGTGTTCCGGTATGAAGTGTGCAGAAAAGCTCTTCGTGCCCCTCTAAAGAGTACAAGAACAATCTGCAGTGTTATTGACAAACAGAAAAATGCCTCCTCTAGAATCAGCACAAGATGCAATTTATCTTTGGAGAGTATCCTCAAAACACCCAGCCTTAGCTCTCAGATACCTTGGCAAGAGATTGGTCATGAAGGAGGTAGAGATAGAGGTTCAGAAAAAGGAAGAGGAGGCTAGAGAGGTTAGGAAGAAATGTGGGAGGTGATGAGAAATAAGAGAGGAGATGGAGAGAGGGAAAGGAAGAAAGGAGGAAGAGAAGAACAGAGAGGGAGGGAGCTGTGCACGAGGAGAAGACTGGGTAAGATGAGAATTTGGGAAGGAGAGGCATGGAGAAGAGAAGGGAAGGCAGGGGTTGGAACAAAACACTAAGAAGCATAAAGCAGCTAACATATATGGAGGCCCTGCTAGGTGTCACAGCATGAGCTAGCTGTCATCTCGCTATCTAATTTCATATATACAGCCTGTGTTGTTGCTATCACCCAATTTTATAGTGGACGAAAACAGGGGCTCTGAAAGTTTACATAACTGGTCTGAGGAAGTAGGGAGGTGGAGATTTGGACCCAGGAGCAAAGGAAGATTAAGATGATTCAAGATCTGCCCCATCCCAGGGAAATAAGCAGAGGCTTCCTTTTCTCCATTTCTTGACTCCCCATCTCAAGTGTACAAATTTAGCACAGAAGGTTCCCAGCAAACTGTAGCATTTAAAAGCGTGGGCCTCCAACCACCAGGGGGAACTATCTCCCCAGTAGAAGTAGGAGCCCAATTCATCTTGGAGCCACTTCAAGCAAAGAAGTTGTTTGTAGTTTGAGTTTGTGGGGGATCAGTTGATGATTAGGGAAAGAAAATCGATTCCTGTAAGCTCATTTACATTTGATCCGAGACCCCATCTAAATGGGACCTATCCATTATTCTCCACCAGCACCTGTTTTGCTTCCTCTTCTAAACCTGTAACCACATATTGGTTTGTTTGTGCTGATGAGCCCCCCCTCCCCTTTGGAAAGCAGGGCATGTCTGCTTCATTCACTCCTGTCCATTACAGAACCCCGTGCAGAGTAGACATTTGCGACATTTTTGATGAATGAATGAGTGAATGAGAGAATGCATACATGCTTGAGCAGAACGGGCTCTTGAAGAAGCATTTAATCCCACCTAACCTCATTCAGACCAGAAATGCAGTTTTCTTTGCTTTCTATAGACCTTCATGTTGGACCTCAACCCAGGACTGTCCTGGTGTCTTTTCGGGGAAGTAGGGTTGGGAGTTATGAGGAGGGTTTTAAAATTTGTTGTCTCCTGGGACTGACCATGATAAAGGCTCCCTTCCAAGTCTGCGGCACTTCTCAGTGAAACAATGGACGTGTGGGGGCAGTTTGCAAGTGGAAGCACTTTGAGAAAAGTCACTGTCTGTTGGGGATAAAATTAGGTCCCCCATAAAGACATGTTTAAGTCATAACCTCCAGTCCTGGTCCTGTGGGTGTGAACCCACCTGTAAATAGGACCTTTGAAGATGCTTCTAGTTAAGGTGTGCCCAAACTGAATGAGGGTGGGCCTGAATCCAATATGGCCAAAGTCCTCGTAAGCAAAGGAAATAGGACTCAGAAGTAGAAGCCAGGCGTCAGGGGAAACCAGAGAAGCAGGCACACAAAGGAGAGTGAGCTCACCATGTGACAGAGACCCACTATCATCAGAATGCTAGGCTTTGGACAGAGCATGGGCTTGTTGACACCTTGCTTTTGGACGTCTAGCTTCCAAAACTGCTAGTCAATAAATTCCTGTGGTTTAAGCCAACCCGTGTGTGGAGTTTGTCATAGCATCCCTGGCAAACTAAGACACTGTCCTCCAGGGGGAGCCTACTCTTCACTCCCTTTCCAGGAGCTCAGATGGTTCCATGAACCAGCGATGATGGAAAGTTCTGGCAGTTGTCTATACAGCATCCTAGACCTATTGAACTGAGAATCCTCTCTGAGAAACAGTCATTTTAGAAGTTCCCCAGGCAGGCTTGGGATCATTGTTTTGCAGACCCTTCTCCTCCAACCTCGCTTTCCACAGCTTGCCCAAGGAGCTCCAGGGCAGCCCAGTGGTTCCTGTCTTTCTTGGTCACGGTCATTGCCAAACTAAGAAATCCATTTCCATCAATGCTATACTTCATTTTGAGCCACGACATAGAACAGTTTTATTGCGATTACAAATGCAAGATTATTTTCTGCTCAGCCTCAGTATCTGAACTTAATAGCATGCTGGTATGCCACCCTGCGCTCATGTGTGGCATATTTAATATCCATCTTTCTTAGAAATAACAGTGTTCAGAAATTAGAAGGGACTTTAGCAGCGAAATAATTAATGTGGATAACCGTCATAAACGCCACAAATGGAACAAATACAGATGGTAGCAAGCCGTGATTGCCAATATGCTAACCTGTTTTGACAGAACTTTAGATTTTTTTCCTCAGGAGGTTCGAGGGTGGAAGTTGAAAAGTCCTTTGCCTCATGACAAGAGCCCAGGCTTTCTGGCTCAGGGGTCCACTGATCTACCTGTGCAAAGAGCATCACTGCAGCTTTGGCTAAGAGGAAGGCTTGTGTCCGGGGGCCTGGTGTTATCTCCTGTGTCAGGCAGGAGACGTCCATCTCCCAGAGCCCATTTCTGGTGTCGGCCTCAGGCTCAGGCAGGCTGGGCCCCAGGGACCTGCAGCCAGATGAACCTGTCCTGAGCTGTGGCTCTGAGGGGGTGGGACCTCCCTGCCTGGGGTCTGTCTGGAGTATTGCTGGGCTCCTCTCACTGGGAAGTAGCCCTTAGTGGGAGGTTGGTGCAGATTTCAGACCCAGCTCCTAGAGGCTGCACAGAAATGGAAAAATCACTCTTGAAAGATGACTCATCAAATTCACAGGTGAAAACTTATGGAGACAAATATAAGAAGGGGCGTTTGGGAGTCCTGGAAGCTCCTGGTCACCCTCGCTGTCAGCCTTGTTGGCCTCTAAGCAGCAGCTGGAAGCAGAAGGGTTGTCCCAAGTTTTTCCAGATGAGTTGCAGGCCGCCAGAGAAGGAGGGAAGGGGGAGGAAGGGTAGAGGGGAGCTGGCCTTTACTGAGCCCCTACGACAGCCTATGCACCTGATCTACACATGTTGTTTTATTCACTTCCCATGATGATTACTTGGGGAAGGCATGATAAGCTAATATTTAAGATGAGGAAACTGAGAACTGGAGAGTAAGTGGTTTGCCAAGTTCACCAATGGCAGGGAAGCCATAGATGGAGCTACCAGGGCTTCTTGCAGTTTCCTGGGCTCTGGCGAGCACCACCCCAGCCTGATACCCATTTGCAGTGATATTGGAGGGCCCTCGCTGTGCCTTGTCTGCCCGCCGAGGAGGACAAACCCAGGATCGTAGTACTGAATCCCCATCTCTCTCTCCTACCCCAGGACACGTATCCAAACATTTGCCCCTTGCCCCTCCAGCATCATCGAGTATGTACCTTTTTATTTGATCATCTTCTTACAAATACTTTGTGATATCTCTAATAAAAAACAAAACAAAACAGGGAAACCTCTCTCTTTTTTTTTTTTTTTAAAGATTTTATTTATTTATTCATTTATCCCCCCCCTTGCTGCTTGTGCTCGCTGGGTCAGCTAACCACGCCATGCGGCGGGCTTGCCTTCACCAGGAGGCCCCGGGAACCGAACCCAGGGCCTCCCATATGGTAAACGGGAGCCCCACTGATTGAGCCACAGCCACTTCCCGGAAACCTCTCTTGACCCCTGTTTCCCTCCTCCTACAGATCCTTTTCTGTTCTCTTTTTTTAAAAAAAGTCAGAATCGTTTTTTCTCAGTCTCTCCAGTTCCCCTCAGCCATTCCCTCTTGAACCTGCTCAGTCAGGTTTTATGCCCAGCCCCTCACTGAGATAGTTCTTTTCGTGGTTACTGATGGCCCCACCTTGCCACGTCCAATGGCCAACTCTCAGGAGACACAACGGATCAGCGCTTCCTTTTTCAACATGTTCTTCTTTTGGATTTTGGGAAAGCAATCTCTTTTGGGTCCTCTCTTCTCTCCCAGTGGCTCCTTCTCAGTCTTCTTGGTCCTTTCTTTCCCATCTCTATTATTCCCAAAGGGCTTGGGCATCCTTTTCTGTCTGCTTTCACTCCCTAGGTTACCTCATTTAGTCCCAGGGCTTCAAGACTGTCTGCATTCTGACGGCTCTGGACATACATTTCTAACGGCTCATTGACATCACCACGTAGATGTCTTCTGGGCATCTAAAATGTAAACCATCCAGAGATTCCAGCCTCTCCCAGCCCCTTCTCAGTCAATGGCAAGTTTGTTCTCCCCCTGGCTCAGGAACCATCTCAGTAGTCACCCTTGACATCTCTCTTTCCTGCACATTCCACATTCCATCTTTTAGCCAGAAAATGACCACTTTTGGCCACCTCTGCTGCTGCCCCCTGGGCCCTGTCTCATGCCTCACCTGGAAGACTGCATTAGCTCCTAAGAGGTCTCTGAGTGCAGGGACTTGATCTGTTTTGTTCACTGTTGTATCCTGGGGCTGAGAATAGTACCAGGCATATAGTAGGCACACAGTAAGTATTTGCCGAGAGGATGAATTTAACCTGGTGTGACTCCAGAGTCTGCCTTTCCCATCTGCCTGTACGGTGCTGTGTGCAAGCAGAAGGCACCTGTGCCAGCACCGTGGGGCTTTGCTTAAAAGGCTGTATCTGCCTGGTTCCCTAGTGAAACAGAGTTTTAAATACCTACGAGGTCCCATATCCCGCTAAGACGGACTTTACCACAGTAGTTAAAACCCAGACCCCAAGGAAATATGCTAGATTGCAGTATGTATATGAGGAAATAAAAAAAAAAAATTGAGATGGCAAAAAGTGACAAACTGGAAATTATATTTTCAAGTTAGATACAAGGGGTTTCAATTTGTAGCTACCTGCATAGCCAGTTTAGGGGAAGACATTCATCATACAAACTGAGACCCTTTTGAGAGGGAACGGCAAGTTACTGATGAATCATTATGTCAAGAGGTATGCCCAGGACCGTCCTGGGCAAACCAGGTGGGATCATCCAGATCAGAGTGGAAGGGGCTGGCAGTGGCTGGCCCTGGTAGGCACATGATGATGGTGGAGGGCTGGGGCTGGAGAAGATGCTTGGGGGAAGAAGGAAGGAGATGCAGAAGGTCCCAGAGAGTAGGAGCAGCTGGAAAGGTCAGGTAAGTGCTGGCCGAGGTGGCATGGCAGGTTAGAAGAGTGGGGGCTGGAAACACTCTGGAAGGAGGGTCTATTTGATAAGCCTGAGAGAGGAGAGAGGAACCAAGACTCCTAAGGAAGAGACTAATTGGGCACAGCTGAGATGGCAAGGGAGGGACTAAGGAGATGAGAACAGTTTGGGCTGGAGCCCAGGTGCTTTCTGGGACAGACTGAAAGAGAAGCAGCCTGGTGATTTGGGAGGAATGTTGAGCCCAGACTGAGTTAGTCTCAAATCATGGTATGTGTTAACCTTGACTCCTGGGCTCAGCCTCAGTTTCCTCTTCTACAAAACAAGGCTAAAGTGTCTTCCTTGAAGAAGTGTGGGGAATAAATGAAATCGTGCATCCAGTGTGGCATGGGCTGGGCCCCTCTCAGCTCATGGAGAAGGAGCCTGCTCTTCAGGAGGATGGAGGGTGAAGACTGGGCTTTCGTTTGGACTTGCCAAGAGAAGGTAGGGGAATGAGCCGGAAGACCTGGGACTGCACGCTCTGCCAAGGGCTGCTGGGGAGGCTGGCACTCTGAAGGAGGGATGCTGACAGCTTTCCACCTGTGCAGAGCCATCTGGTCATGAGCTCGGTCCCTGCAAAAGGACAGCTACATATAGCTGATAACAGGATGGTGTCTCACGTCAAAAAATGTGCCTGTGTTCCTGAGCCATTTGGGTATGCTCTGGTCAGCGACTGAACTTCCAGGACAATTCCTTCCCTATGAATAAAGTTGGCACTGATTGGAATGGGATTCAAGGCTTCCTATGGTAGGGTATTGCTTTTGGTTTCCAGTCTTATCTTCTGTATACGACTCTACCTAACACACTTCCAAACTGTTCTACTGGTGACTTTCTTGTGTACTTCTGACTACCTAACATCCTCTTTACCAGGGGTGACCAAGTACGGCCCATTGGCCAAATCCAATCTGTCTCCTGTTTTTGTAAATAAAGTTTTACTGCAGCACAGTCATGCCTACTCATTTATGTGCTATCTATGGATGTTTTCATGCTACAACTGCAGAGTCGAGTAGCTGGGACAGACACCATGTGGCCTGAAAAGACTAAAATACTTACTATCTGACCCTTTATAGGAAAAGTCTGCCCACCCTTGAGCTACATAATTTATATTGTTAAGTTTTTGTCTCCCCCACTAGTATGTCAGCTCCATAAGGGCAAGCATTTTCATCTGTCTTCTAATGTATTCCATTCCCCTCCCCCGTATCCAGAATAACATAGTAGCTACTCAATCAATATCACTTGGATGAATGAATGAATGTTGAATACCCACCGGCAAGGTCCAGCTCAGCTATCACCTCTTCCATGAAGCATTCCTTGATTTTTTTTAGCCAGATATACTGTCTTTCCTGTTGCTCCCATAGTACCTTCATTTTACGTTGTATGATAGTGATTTCTGCACAAAATCGTAGTTCTCCCACTTGATGGTAAGCTCTAGGAGTCACTGTTATGGTGAAACCCTTCCTTGTCCCCCAAGACAGAACTGACCATTCTCCCGTCTGTTCCTCTTACAACCTATGGTTGCACATGTCCTACAGTCTTGTGTATTTGGGAAATGGCTGATGCCTCCACTTGACTTGCGAGCCCAGTGGCCAGGGGCTGTGACTTAGTTGTCCCTTTCCTGAGACACTGGCCCATAGCAGGTGCTCCATGAATGGAACCTCCTGTGAACCTCCGCTGCCCTCCTAAGAGGGACAGGCACATGCTCATCTGAGGCTCAGTAACATTGGTTCAGCAGGATGGACAGACCGGAACCAGAGAACACTGTGCTAGTGGAGGCTGTGGAGAGGAAAACAGAAACTGAGAAGTCAAGGAGGGAGGGGACATTGTGCCTCATCTTACTCTGGCAGGAGGAAGTCACGACTGTTTAAAACTACCTCCTTAGCACACTCCGCGGGACCACTGCCTCGCATCATAGCAGGCAACAAAGCATTTCCTGGACCTCTCCCCTACCTGCCCCCAGAGATCTCAGCCAAAGCAAACATAGCATTTTCTAGCCCTATAGACTGCAAGCTTTTCTAGGGCAGTGAGTGCGTCTTACTCGTTTATATTTTTAGTACCTAGACCAGTGCCAGATTACATAGTAGATGCTCAATCCATTTTTTGTTTAATTATATGAAATGACATGATATGGCATGAAAAAGGAGGGAAGGAAGGTGTGATAGTTTGAAGCTGTATGTACCCCAGAGAAGTATGTTCTTAAAGTTCATCCATTCCTGTGGGTGTGGACCTACTGTAAGTAGGTGAGTAGGATCTTAAATTAAGCTGTGACCCACCTCATTCAGGGTGGGTCTTAATCCTAAGCGAGAGACATGGAAGCAAAAAGCTGGAAGCAAGGAAATACAGAAGAGAAGGGAGAGACCAGCAGATGCTGCCATGTGTTTTGCCACAGGACAGAAGAGTCCAGGATCACCAGCAGCCAGTCTTCAGGAAGAAGGTATCATATTGATGATGCCTTGATTTGGATATTTTCATGGCCTTAGAACTATAAGCTTGTGAGCTAAAAAATTCCCATTGTAAAAGCCAACCCATTTCTGGTATATCGTTTTCAGCAGCCTAGCAAACTAAAACAAACTAAAGAAGGAAGAGAAGAAGGAAGAAAGGGACTAGCATAAATATTTTGCTGGGACTTGGAACTTAGGAAACAAGCTCAATAACAACAACAATAAAATATCCAAAACACTTTAAGGGGGTGAAAACCATCACTACTTTCTCCTTGTCTTGGGTTCCTGGGGATTTTCTTCTATTCAAGACATAGTTGCAGAGAACTGGACTGATGATCTGATTGCTGTTTCAGAGTCCCAGGACGATGAAAGAAGGTGTGGCCAGTTCCACGGCCGGGCATGATGGAGACAAATGCTGAGCTTCTGTATCTTGCCTGGCTCTTTGTTAAAACCAAGCCCCTTGCTGGTGAGAGAGACGGAGACCACACCCTTCCTAAGTGATGGATGACCTAAGAGAATTAAGTGAGGGTCACCATTCAGTCACAGAGGTAAGTTGCTTCTGCCATGGCAAGGAGATCGGTTCCAATGTAAGATTTCTTGTTCCAGTCTTCTGGAGGTTGGTTCATTTTCTCTATACCTTAACCACCTGTACTAGCATATACCAAAATAGTCATAAGACAGGCCTTGACTCCAATGCACACACATATGCATGCACATACATGCATGCACAAGCAGACCCACTGTCATAGCTCGTTCCTCCTCTGGACAAGATGCAGAGTGAGTGAGCTGGCTGATGGAGGCCCTGGAGGTTCTGAGCCATGTCACTCCCTATCAGCCCTCTCTGAAGATCCAGAAGGAATCGGGGAGGGGCAGCTGATGAGATGAGGGAGCACTATGAATTTCCAGCTGGAGAGAAACCTTCTTCTCCTGGAGGGATGGAAAAGTGTCTTCATCCGAACAGTCGATATATCATACCAAGATTGAATCAAGGTATATGCTTTAGCTGCCTTCCTTATTGAATCCTCCCTTTCCCTTTTTGATTTCCAACGAGATATCTTTTGAATGCCGAGACTGGGAAGCCAGAATAAAATTTGTTTATATGCCAAGGGTACTTACTAGTCTTCGAATAGCCATAATGACAACTTTCCTTCATTCTTTATCATAGGTCAACCAGGCAATTAATCATTCACTTATTAAATATTTATTTAAGTGGACTTTGTGCCAGGCAGTATGCTAGGTGCAGGGGTAGGTGTTTTTACACCTCTATCTACAGATGAAGAGACCGAGGTTCAGAGAGGTTCAGAGATTTACCTAAGGTCACTTCTCTGGAGGAAAGAGGCTGAGTCAGAAATCACCTAGATGTAAGTTCTTCACTTCACCAAGGTTTTCATGAATGTGGGTATTAAGGGAGAGGAGGCCAAAGAGGAGCAGACAAAGGGGATTATTTTCTAAGCTTGTCAGTAGCCACCAAGGCAGCAAGCCAGACGGGCTCATGACCCTGTATGAGGTATGGGAGAGGACAGCCAGGTGCCAGGCATGCCATGAAGAATTACTCTCAAGGAGATGCCATTGAGCTCCAGAGACTTAATATCAGTGCCAAGAGATCCAAGATATGCTATCTCTGGCAGATTGCACTATCAGGAGTAATCAAAGCTAAACAAAAGGGTTCATTCCAGGGCCCTGTAGCATTAGTGACTGGCTCACTGATTCTGAGCACAAAGCAAACAGTCAAATGGTCTGGAAACTGCAAACACCCACGTGGGACATTTTTTTTTTTTTTTTTTTTTTTTTGACATCTCCTTCCGCCTCACGGTTGCCTGTCCATCAACAAAAACATTATTATGTCTGGCTGGCCCTCCCTCCCACACCACTTTCTTCTGTGTGTGTGTGTGTGCGCGCGCGCGCGTGTGCTTAATGGCTTTCTGCTTTCCTTGGACCATCTCCTTGTGGAAGCTGTCCTTGTTGGTGGGTGCAGTGGGATAGACTCGCACAGCAGACTGGTTCCGGGATGGCCCGTGCCGCGCCTGCCCTGCCCTCAGCTGGAGGACGGCTGCGTGGATGTGCAGGGGTGGGCTCTCTGTCCTCCAGGCCCAGCCCACACAAAGACAAGGCCAGGAAGCGGGAAGAGCACTGAGCTGGGAATCAGGATCTGGCCCCCACCTCACTGAGGGACTTTGGCCAAATTGCTGCACCTCCCTGAGTCTCAGTTTCCTCATCTGCAAAATGAGGGGCTTGGTTGAGGTAAGTCACTGTCATCCCCACTTTCTCTTTTGGCAAAAGGTTTCAAATAAAATCATAATCAGCTACCCATAGTAGGTGCCCCCAAAATATTTGATGAAGGAATGAAAGCAAATATATAAAGATGAAAGTGAAGCTCAGTCTCAATCCCAGCGAGTGCAGCAGGGAGTGCCTAGAGACCACCCCATTTTTACCCTCCCTCCTTTGCTAAGCCTCAACACCCTGGAGTGGGTCTCTAAGGCCTTTCCCTGGAACCCAAGGGCTCCATCAAACCCAGTTTGATGACTGCTGATATAGACGGTCTCTCAAGTTTCTTAAAGTTCTGACATTCAGTAGTTACAGGGAAGCCATCAAGCTTAAAGTCACTCACAAATCTATGAAAGATTTCCACCATCTTTTCTAGAATTTTCTTTCACAAATTTCCCTGTGGACTTCTTGTGAAAAAGTCCAAACTTGCAAAAACTCTTTATGAGTGGCTCCAGCCTACCTTTTCAGCCACCTCTCCTCACCCCTATCTTTTCCCTTCCTCCAACTAAACTAGACATTAGATCACACATCATTGTGTCTCCATGCTTTTGCCCCTGTGCTAGGAATGCCTCCTTTTCTTCTTCCTGGAAAACTCCTACTCATCCTTCAAAGGCCTAGCTCTGATACTCTCCTTCTGAAACACCTCAAACCTCACTCGCTCACATGGGGCAGTCAGCTGCTTCTTTCTCTGAGATGCCTTATGCTCCAGGTCACACCTCTGTCAGACATCTCAGCATATGCTATCACGGCTAATTTAGACATGCCCACAAGACTAAGGGTTCTTTGAGGGCAGGGATTTATTTCTGAATTCCCAGTGCCCAGCATAGAACTTGACACACAGAAATTACTTAATACATGTTAGTGGAATGACTGAGAAAAGCAGCAAAGTCAGGTGTCCATTTGGGTGTTTCCCCAGAAGAGGCAGCCACTTGGCAGTTCCCTGCTCTGCACCAAGCAGGCTGGCCATGCCACGTCATCACGCACAGGTTCTCAGAGGCTCAGGTTACTTCCTCAACTCCTGTTCCCCAACTCTTGGAAAATGTTCTCTACCAGAATCACAGTTTTTGCCCCTTTTAGTGGTCTCAATCAGATAAGGAAAGCCACAGAGTTTGTGGACCTTAAAATTAAAACGAATGGGCAAATGTACAGTCGTCTCCTGGCTGGGTCTAAATTTGGAAGACTTGGCTCCCAGGTAAGTCAGGGGGCCGAAGGCTGGGTGGTGAACCCTGCCTGGTGGGCGTGACCCCCACAGTGCCCTGCTCTCTGGCCTCTGCCATCCTACCCTGGGGAGCTGTGTTTCTCGAGCCCTCCTTCTTTTGATCTCAATGTCTGTCTCACAAAGTGGAGAATTCGATTTTCTTCCCAAAGAAAATCAGATTTGACTTAGCTTGATCCATTTTCACAAATTGCTCCTGAAACATTAACGGGCTCTGTGAGGACAACAGGGCTAAACAGGTAACTTCAAATGGGGGGTACTGGAGTGGAGGGGGCAGGGCTCTGCATGATGGGCCAGCCAGCAGGAACCCGCGTGGAGACGTGTGAGAGCAGCGGGACGCAGGTCTGAGCCCTGGGTCTGCAAAGGGCAGTGAGGAGGAGACCTGGAGGGGTGGGGTTTGCTTGGAGTGGGACCACCTACCCAGCAGCTCCGAGAGAAGCAGGGGCCATGTGGGGACAAAGGCACGGTCCATTCTGGATTGGTATGTCAGACTTGCAGTGATGCCCAGAATGAGAGGGCTGGGTGTGAGGGGGCAATGATGCAAAAAGGTTTGTCCATCTCGGCAGGGAATGCCAGCTCCAGGAGATGCAGGGCTGGAGGAACTCTAAATAGCCATGTGACCTAGAGTGAGTCACTCAAAGTCCGCTGAGCCTCAGTTTTCCCATCTGCAGAATGGGAGGAAATAACACCTGCTTCATGGGGCTGATATAAGGATGGATGTTCTCCCGTAGCAACTTGTGCATGCTGTACATGCATGCCACACTTGCCCACTGTGTTAAAATGAGTTGTTTGTGCATGTGCTTTCTCCACTAGAGTGCAGGCTCCTGGAGAGGGCAGGGGTGTGTGCCACGGCCTCACTCCCAGAGCTGAGCACTTTCCTGGCCCACAGGGAGCTCAGCAGTGCTTGCCCACCTGAGCTGAGGGGGTGACTGTTAGACTCTTTGCCATCTGCCATACACAGCTATTAGTTTCCAGGATGAGGTGATGCCATTGTTGGGCCCCAAGGACCCTGGGCCACCTTGACTGTAGAATGAGGGGAAGAGAAGCCTGGGTATTTACAGATGGAGTGAAGACTGACAAGGTTTTAAGGGGCAGATCTAGGGCAGTAAGTCAGACCCCTGGCACAAAGGATCCTGGACCCTGAGTTCCCTCCACCACCTGCCCTGGGAACCTGCTTTCCTCCCGCATCAGTTCCAACAGGGGTGGGCCAAGGTTGCCCACTGGATGCCCTGTACCTCATGGATGCTGTCTGCATGCTCGGGGAGTAGTCTTCGGGGAGCAGAGACCAGGCTCAGAAGCTTGAGGGGTGATAGTAATGGTGAGGTAGGGTGGGCAGGGGCCCACCTGGTTGCTGAGGAGACACTGAGGCAGGTGGCATTGGGAAGCAGGTGTCACGTGTGTGGGCTTGAACTTGGTAAAGGCAACAGACAGCCCATGCTGGACCTTCTCCCCTCGTCTCCATCACCAACCTGAGCCCTGCCCAAATTAGGAGGCAGAGTAATTAAAATCATGAGTGGATCAAAGAGGTGATGAGAAAGGAAGTGACTAAGAGAATACAGCTACATTTTTCTTAGGACATAGACTCAAAAGAAGCCCAAGCATTCCCATTTAGCAAAAAAGCTCATTCCTTTTTTGGAAAGGGAAGCAGTGTGCGGATAAAGTATGGAAAGAGAGAGAAGAAGAAAGGAGGAAGTGGGGCCAGGTGAGGGATAAAAAGTGCCAGCAAGGGTCATTTTAGGGATCTACTCCAGGAGAGACCAAAAGTTGAATTCTGGGCTGTTCAGCTAGACTGCTGCAGCCAGAGCCCTCGCAGATCCACAGAAGGGACTCAATCGGTCAATAGGTGCTTATGCTGTGCTGCATCAGGGAGTGAGTGATTAACTTTACTATACCAGGGGATTATCCTTGCAAACAACACAGCTGACAGGTGAGACAGGAGGCAGCTCCCTGGTATTTTGCTGCTGAGATGGCAGGGGTGCAAAGACAGGCTAGCAGGGGCTCATGAGCACGGTGGGAGCCTGGGGTCCTCTCTGTGGACATTCTGGGGCCCAGGGCTCTCCCTTGGGCAGAGACCAAGCCAGCAGTCCAGGCCTCAGGGCACGTTCCTAATATTTTCTAAGATTAAGAGGTCACTGCCTCCAGAAGCCCCCAGGGGATGGTGAGCTCCACCTGGTCAAGGAAGAGACTTCTAATAATTGCTAATAATCACATCGTGTTTGTCTGGTGCTTTTAACCTTTGCTGAGCTCTTTCATGCTTAAGTTCACCTGCTCTACAAACAGTCCCTTTAGGTAGCTGACTGACACTTCTCTGCCCTTGACTTTTGTTTTAGCTTGTCCAGCTGCTATGACAAATAGCACAGACCGGAGTGGCTAAAACAGTGGAAAGTTATTGGCTCACTGTGTGGGAGGCTAGAAATCCAAAACCTAGGCATCTATCTGCAAGACCATGCTTTCTCTAGGAAGTCTGTTGTGTTCTGGCACTGACTTGTGGCCACCACGGGGTTTCCTTGGCTTGCGACTCTGCCTCCCATCACATGGCCATCCCTCTCTCTGTGAGTCAGCTCTCCCCGAGTCCATGGACTTCCGGCTTCTGGCTCCTCTGGCTTCCGCCTCCTCTCACTGGGGCTTTCTCTGACTTCTGGTTTCCAGTTTCTTCTCTTTATAAGGTCTCCAGTTTTACAGATTGAGATGCACCGACTTGATTCAGTTGGCCACACCCTTAGCTACGAGCAACATCTTCAGAAGGTCTTATTTACAACAGGTTCACACCCTCAGGGACACAGGGGAAGATTAAGAACATGCATTTGTTGGGGTACCCAATTCAATCTAGCACACCTTCCTGGACATTTCTGCAATGGGCACTTCCTTCTTGCAGCTCTTGTCTTCTGGGACACCCTCCATCCTGATCCTTCCCCTATGATAAGTTGTCCCTTCCACTCTCCAGCCCCTTAAATGTAGATAGCGCTAGGTTCAGTCCTTGACCTTCTTCTCACTCAAAACACCCTGTCCTGGGTAATCTCATCACTCAGAGCTGAATGCCTACTGGGGCCCCCCTCTGAGGGGGTCTGCAGGCCCCTCAAGTTCTGTGTGTCTAAACTGCCTCGTTTCCTTCTCTGCCAAGGCTGCTCCATCCTATTCTCATCACCCAGTTGCACTCTGGAGCATCTCCCAGGTGTCCTCCAGCACCGGAGCATCATCCTCCCGTCAGCCCTTCCTCCACCCCACACATGCAGGCAGTCACAAGCTCCTCCCAATTTGACTTCTAAATGTCCCTGGACTCTATCCATACCTTTACCTTGCTGTGCTCACTCCACAGTTCAGGATCTCATCACCTTTTGCTTAGATAGACATGTGGTTCATCACTGAGGGTGATTTGCCCCCAAGAGACATTTGGCAATTGTCTGGAGATATTTTTGACGGTCCTAACTGAGTGACTGCTACTGGCACCTAGTGGGTAGAGGCCAAGGTCACGTGTGGCTCCACATCCTACAATTTATAGGACAGCCCCCCACAACAAATAATTAATAGTCCAAAATGTCAATAGTGCCAAGCCTGAGAAGCCCTGGCTTTGACTATGCAATATTTTCCTAAGTAGCCTCCCTGGCATCACTTTCTCTCTTCAATCCCCTCTCTTCATTGCCTGCTGGAAGAATTCTTAATTTAGAAACAAATTTGTCTGCATTTCTCCATTTAACTTATTCCTCGTTGGCAAAACTTTCCATGAGCTGTCCCCTGCCTACCTCTCCAGCGCCATCTGCCATTCCTTTCCCATCTCAATGTGCTTCTGCAACACCAGGAAACTTGCAATTCTCAACATAGATCAGGCTATTTCATGCCTCTCGGCCTTTGTCCATGCATGTCCGTCTCTCACTCCACCCTCTCCACTATCAACATCTGGACAGACCTTTCAAGACTCAGCCTAAGCATCCCCATCCTCTGCAAAGCCTCCTCTCTTTTCTGTGCTTCCACCGCAGTGTGGATGCATTCTCTGTCTACTGCTCACATTTCTGCCATCTTCTTGAGGTCACCAACAGCTTTCACTCATCTTTGCATGCCCAGAGCCTTGCACTGTGCCCAGTGAATGGATGGATTAAGGAAATGGGCTTTTCCAAGGACCATAAGTTTGGTTGGTGGCAGGCCCGAGGCTGAAGTTCTGGTCCTCTGACTACCAAGCCCTGCTTTCCCCACTGACTTGGTGGCTGCAAAGAGGCCAGTCTTTGGTCCTGAGCTTCTTCTCAAGCCATCTAGCTCTGGGTTGCAGAACAAGAGACTCATCCTGCTTGGCTGCTGCACCTCCTTTCCATGCACGCACAAGCTGAAAGACAAAAGCCTCTCCCCCGCCGCCCTGCCAACACATTAAGAATCAAAAGCAAAGAACAAAATGGACTGTGAAGGTAAGAGGCTGGAAAGAGTAGATGCTTTGAGGCAGGCACCTGAGGACTGGGCCCCCAGCAGTGAGGAGGAAAGAGGAGCTGCCAGAAGGTGAGCACAATCGCCGATGGGAGGGACCCTTGCTAGCCTCACTGCTGCTTTCTGGTGAATGCCAGGAAAGGGGAAGCCAGGACAGGTCATTAATCTCACCTCATCTTGCTTTGCCTCAGGGCCTTTAAAATCTGTCCCATTTGGAGACTAAGGACTGCTACAGGAATGGCAGTCTGAGCTAGAAATTTGGAAATGAGGGTTCTAAGTAATAGCTAGAATTATATAACTAATATGTAACTATTATTAATCAAAAATGATTTCATGGCCTATAACAATATAATTTAATAACTTATTGTATTGGGCCCAGGGAAGCAGGAATGCCCAAATCTTGCCCTAGATAAAGCCACTCCTGAAAAAGTATAAGCACGCAAAGGGGAGCAAAGCAATGCTTCACTCGTCATAGGGTTTGTGCTGAAAGCTAGAGCTCTCTCACCAGCTGGACTAGACTCCATTCTCCACTAAGCAAGTTAGATCTAACCAGCTTCCTAGCAATGGTCAAGCCATCAAAACTGGCAGCCCCAGGGAGGCGGCAGGCAGAGACCTGGAGACACATGGAGTACATTTCCCACAATGCCTGGGGCCGGGGCCGTCTGGGTCAGGACCAGGGCACCATCTCTGGGTTTGGCTGGGATCTGGGAGGATATAGAGAGGAGAGAGAAAAGACACATTTAGGGAGACCATCTTTTAATGCCGGGAGGCTGCCCTTAAGGAGATTTTGCCCAAGGAGAGTACAGGGACCTAACCCAGAGGGTCAGAAAAGACAGTGATAGGAGACTCTTGGTTCCACTGGCAAATCAACCAAACCAGAAGTTAGCAGGCAGCTGGGCCCTGAGGCCAAAAAAACAACAACCAGTGCACCAGTGTTTCCTTTTGGACCCCAAACCACTTGCCCATGCAAGTGAATTCACAGGACTTTATTGCAAAGACTTTTGGTGAAAGCCAAGTCAGCGGGGGAAGAGTGGCTCCCGCTGGGAACACTGGAGAAATGAGTCATAAGCTGGTTTGAGCACGTCGCCTCTGAGGTAAACACAAGCTTTCGGTTCAGATGTGGAGGCTCTAGCACCTTTGTTGAAAAGTAAGGCAGGTTACTTTACAGTCTCACTTTTGGCTTCAGGCTGAGCTTTTCAGAAACTTTAAAGCATTTGGGAAGGTCTTTTTAGAGATGGCAAGAACCCGCAGGGGCCACACACACACCAGGCACTCAGCAGGTGTCTTCGCCGAGAGGGGGGACACAGCTGTGACCGAGTTGCTCTCTCTGAATGGCCTCCTGTCCCTCAGACCTGCATCATAAGCTCAGGACACCTTAATCATCTTTCTCAGCCCCGTATCTGTCCCTTGAAGGGACACAATGTGCTGAGAAGATCAAACCAGTTGGCATCTTGGAAAGATCTGGGTTCTTTTCTTCTCCCTCTGAGCTGTCATTTGCTGTAAAAATGATCATTGATACTCAGCCATTAGAGTTCCATAATCATTAATATTCTTAAAAGGCTCTTGAAAACACATTTATACAAGGCTACATGATCATTTTCTACATTTACTTTCAATTTAAATAACAGTTTTAGCCAGGGTTTTGATGTGCTGTTTACTTTAATTACTGTTCTGCCCCTATCTGTGTCTTGACACAGTGTCATTTAATATTTTATGAATTTCCCTTCATTCTTTTTTCCCCTGATATATGAGATTCTAAGGGGGCACAGATGCAATTTTTTTTTTTTTTTTTTTTTTTTTTTACCTTTCACTTTTAACATTTCTGAGGCTCGCTGTAAACAAGATGTGGCCTGTCTACGGATTCTCTTCTCCTGGTGATAATGGAAGGGAGCAAATAAAACAGCAGGCAGCTGCCTTACCAAGCTGGCACAGGGATGCCAGGGAATTCTGGTTCTGCTGGGCACTCAGAGAGATGGACTTGCAACTCAAGAGGAGGCAGGAGGTGGCCCAGAAGAAATGAGAGCGGGTGAAAGCCCTGTTTCTCAAAGTGAGGTCCTACAGCACCAGAAGGAATCATTTGGGGGCCCCGCTTCAGAACTATGGAATCAGAATCAGCATTTTAGCAAGATCCCCAGGCGATGTGTCTGCACATTAAAGTTTGAGAAGCACTGCACAAAAGAAGATCAATTGGTGGGTGTGAATAAAATGTCTCTCTCCCTCAATTCCCAGGCTTTCATGGAAAAAAGCTCTATTTTCAGCATCTATGCTATTTCTAAATAAGTACTTCCACGCCTGTGTTCATGATTTTTCCCATGACCCCCCCTTTCCTATTAATTAAATTAATTTCTATAGAAATTAATGAATGAATTAATTAATTCTATAGAAATTAATGAATGGATTAATTAACTCTATAGAAATTAATGAATTAATGAATTCATTCACTCAGGAAAGCTTTCTTGAGTATTCCTGGATGCTAAGAATTAAGGAAAGAATGATAAACACAACAGAGATATGTGCAGAGTGCTAAGGACACACAGATGTGGAGACTAATGGAGAAGTCAAAGAAGGCTTCAGTGAAGAGGTGATTTTTGAATTGGGCTTTGAAGGATGAATAAGAGTACACCAGGGAGAAGAGGAGGGGTGGTTGGAGGGGATAAGGTTATTTAATCCTAAGGGATCGGGATCTAAAATTCAGGTTGGGGTTTTTGGGTGGAATGGCATCATCTTCTGGCCCAGCCCAATTTCTGACTCTGGTCAAAGGCAGGGCTGATGTGGGCTGCTTTGAGCAATTCCAGCATCTGCAGCACAAAGGAATGTTTATCCATCCTCGGAAAGAAAGGGTTTGGCTGCAGCTGGGATGAGGAGCCGGCCCGGGAATGGGGAATTGGAGAGTCCATGCCAAATCCAGTTCTACAAATTGTTTGATGGCAACCTTTTCCTCTCTGTAAAATGGGTTCTAGGACGGCTAGAGGAGATAAAATACATGAAAATAACTGGCCTTTAAAGAGGGCTGCTATGACATCGGCTAGAGCTGAGCACGAATGTCGAGTTGATTAGCAGAGCAGAAAGGAGAGTAATAACAAAGGCAAGGCAACAACAACCCAACAAGCCCAGGTCAGCATCCTTGGACCCTAGAGCAAGAGACGCGAGAGATGATTAACAGGAAGAAAGAAAGGGAGCGTTTCCACTGGCCGGATTCCCAGCCTCCTGCCGCCTACTCTTTGTTGACACTTAATATAGAAACTAGGCTTGTAACCGGCGACAGATCAATACCTCCGCTGCAGGGTAAAACCCCTCATGGGGCAGGCCAGACCAGGGGTGCAATCTCAGTCACACGCTTTGGGGAATTGGGGCTGATTGGAGAAGGTAGCTTTGGAGGTAGGAGACAGCTGTCAGGCTCCGGAAAATGGGAAATTAGAGACGTGGAAATCGAACCCAATAACTCAGGTTTAAGGACAGATATTATTTCCTTGTCTCTTTCTGTATGAACTGAAGTAAATTGCCCTTTAGGCAGAACCAAACCAAAGACATGAATGCATTACCAGGAAGCAAGCCAACGAAAAAATTACTTTCCCTTTCCTTCCCTTCTCATGTATTACGTTTTATCATTGGGCAACAGATGAATGGATCATCTTGATTTAATGGCAAAAAGAAGAGGACTCATTCCTGAAATTGAAGGTGCAAAATAATACCCGCCTAGTTCCAGCTTCTGATCATCTGGCACGTCTGGGCCTGGTCGTATTCACCAGGGAGCACTGCATTTCTTAGTCTACATTTGCTGTTTCAGTTCCTGATTTAGCTTGAGTGTTTTTTATGAAACTGCCTTTCCTCATGTCCAGCACATAGTAGATGTTCAATACATTTATTAGTGTCTTTCTTTGCTTAGCTGTTGCAGCTGGCTACCTTGCCTTTGTGTGAACTTGGTCACAAGTGGGACTGTCTGGAGAGAACAGATGGTCTGGTTTTACTTTCAATCATAATCATAGCAATCACAGCCTCATTTAATGGGCAATATACTGGGTGCCAGAAGTTTTATAAACACTTTTTCATTTAATCCTCAAATCAACCCTATGAAAGAGGTACTATCATCTCCATTTTGCAGAGAAGCAAAGCTGAGGCTCAGAGAAGTGAAGTAATTTGACCAAATTTGTAAAGAACTAAAATGTAAATGCCAGAGCTGGGATTTAGCTGGAGGAGGTTTCGCTGACTCCCTCACCTAAGCTCTTTCTGTTGTGTTCGTGGTACCTTTCAAACAGAGAACTTCAGCCTGGAAGGACCCTCGGTGATCATCTCGGCCAGTGGTTCTCAACTGGGGAAGATTGTGCCCATCAGGGGATGTGTGGCAATGACTGGGGACTTTCTGGTTGTCACAGCTGGGCAGGGGGTGCATGCCACTGGCACTTAATGGGTAGAGGCCAAGGGTGCAGAGCACAGGACAGACCCCCCACAATGGATTATCCTGCCTGGAATGCCAAACGTGCTAAGGGTGAAAAAACCTGGCCTGGACCAATCTTCTGGGTTTACTGATGAGGAAACTGAAGTGGGCACAGGGTGGGGAGGAGAGCTTAAAGGTCATGCTCGTTTCCTTGGGGGTCATGGCCGATGGGGATACAATGCCTACCCCGTGTCCTTCCAGGAAAAAGGCCTAAAGCATGTGTGTCCTGAGCTGGCTGCCAGGTAGCAAGGTGTGGAAACGGGCTGGCTAGCCATCCAAGGAGCCTGCAATTTGGTACATCAGAAAACGTTATCCTCAGGAGCAGTACCCTTATTTAGACTGAGGAAGAAAAGGCTAAAGTTGTCTCAAGTTGTGAGCTTCCCAACGTGCTCCGTTTGGTAGTTTCTCAGTGCAGATTCCGTGGGATCTGCGGGAGCGGGTGCAGCACGGGGCTGTGCCTGCCAACGGGAACATGAGTGCATGCCCCCACTGGACAATGGGGGCAGTCAGCAAACTGGGTTGGGGCCCAGGGCCTTGGGGGGCAGGGCAGAATGATGCCGGCGCAGCAAAGAGTGGAGAGAGAGGCACCGGCCTCGGTCAGGAGGGGGACGGCACAGCAGCATGCGAACTGGCCCTTCAGCTCCCTGACGACTGGCGAGGCGACTGCCCAGCGGCCTCCATGGTCCTGGGCTCTGGGAAGGAACAGCGTGAGGAGCCCAGAGGACAGGGGCTTCTCAGTCCTCTGTGGGCCCTGGTGAAGCACCTGGGCAGGTTCTCAGCATCTCAGAGCCTCAGCTTCCCTAATGGCATGATGATGGCAAGAGAGGGCGAAATAAGTTATGTGGGCACTCAGCACAGTGCTGAGACACAGGACACTGCAATACATTAGCTCCTCCCCCTCTCAGGGTGTTCTAGTGTCTGAGGGCCTTTTGGGATTTGGCGAGCTAGAGGGGGCCCTCTCTGTGCAGAATGCTGGTCAGGGCAGGGGACTTTAAGTCCACTAGCTTACCTAAATCTTCCTGTGTGCTAGCTACAAGGTGCACAAAGCCAAGAGCTAAGCACGGGAGTGAAAAGCCCTCTCTTAAAGGAGAGAAGACTCACACAGCTTCCTTTTAGCTCTCCTCCACCCATCCTGCCCTCTCTGGTCTTCTGCCTTTCTTTTGGGGCCACAGATGGAGGTGGGCTTCATGGGGGGTGGTGGGGTGGCAACAGTTGAGCCTCTCATGGGCTCCTCGGTGCCAGACGAATGGCCGTGTCCAATGCAGGGTTTCCAAGGAGACTGAATGGAGCCCTTTAGTATTCCAGTGGGATTTTCTATTTTTCTAGGGGTGCGACACTGTGGTTCAATATTTGCTGGGTGGTGATTAATAGCACTTAATCCGTAAATCTTGAGCTTGTTTCTCATTTGCTAAGAAATGAAGTTGCTGTAGCCACCCCATTTTTGGCTCCTCTCCACTTCCCTGCCCAGAAATATCCTTCCCTCTTTCAACCCAGGCAGGTCTTAGCAACAGGTCACACCACCACCCCCAAACCCAGAGAGAGGGTCACTTCCATTAGCAAGGCAGTGACTTGAAAAAAAATTTTTATGAAAAAACAAAAGCAATGGACACCTGTCCCCCTCAACCCCACTCAAGGCTGAATCTGGTGGCAGATGGGAAACTCCTGTCAGCAGAGGCTGCATGTCTTCCAGACAATGTCTCCCAAACAGAGCACCCTCAGTGACAAACAGCTTTCATTTATTGAGTGCCTACTGGTCCCACTGCTTAAACACATATTTCCTGTAATCCTCGTAACCCAACAACACTCCTGAGAGGCAGCTGTGACAGTCTGAAGCTGGATGGACCCCAGAAAATCATGTGCTTAATGTGAATCCATTCCTGTGGGTGTGGACCTTTTAATTAGGTTACTTCAGTAGGGTGTGGCCCAGGGTGGATCTTAAACCTCTAACCAGAGTTCTTCACAAGAGAATGAAATTCATACAAACACAGAGAGAGAGTGAGCCAGGGAAGCAGGAAGCTAAAGGCAAGGAAGCCTGGAGGAGGAGCGAGAGCCCAGCAGATGCTGCCATGTGCCTTGCCATGTGACAGAGGAGTCCAGGATTGCCAGCAGCCAACCTTCAGCGAGAAAGCATTGCCTGATGATGTCTTAATTTGGATATTTTTCTCTGCCTCGGAGCTGGAAGCTTGCAAGTGAATAAGTCCCCACTGTAAAAGCCAGCCCATTTCTGGTATATTGCTTTCAGCAGCCTAACAGACTGAAACAGCAGGTATATATTGTCTCCACTGTACAAATGAAGAAACTGTCTTTCAGAAAGACTGAGTCACTTGTTCTAAGCCACACAGCTAGCAGGAGGCAGAATGGAAACTCAAATCTAGAAGGGTCTAGTCCCGAACTGGAACCCCTCACTCTGTCCCATGCGACCATCTCCCAGTGTGGACCCCACCAGCAGGAACTGCCCAGCTTCTGCACATGGCTTGCCCAGGAGCATCAAATGATACTCATAATAATAATCATGTGACCTTATAATGTCATGGCTACAGGGCTTCTCTGTAAATCATTTCAATTTCATCTGCATAACAACCTTGAACGACAGGCTGGGCAGGCATTGCTGAATTAAGCTCATTTTACACATGAAAAAACTGAGGCGCAGAGAATTTAAGTGATTTGGACAGCTCTTGGAAAGTACTTGTTAAATACACATATCCAAGGGGCTTTTTTTCCCCCCTGTTGGCTAGGTGTCAGGCAGCACCAGGAAATCTATCTGAGTCTCTTTTATTTTTAAAAGTGCTGTTGTGGTAACATTATATGTAACAACAAAATTGCCATTTGGACCAAAAGTGTACAGTTCAGTGGCATTAATGTTGTGCTACCATCTATCATTCATTACCAAAGCATTTTCAACACCTCAGACTGAAACAATGTATCCATTAAGCAGGAACTCCCATTTCCTGGTAACCCCAGCCACTGGTAACCTCTAACCCACTTTCTGACTCTTATGAATTTGCTTAGTCTAGAAATTTCATGTAAGTGGGATCATGCAATATGTGTCCTTTTGTATCTGGCTTATTTCACTCAGCATAGTGTTTCCAAAGTTCATACTTGTAGCATGTATCAACTCTTCATTCCCTTTTTATGGCAGAATAATATCCCATTGTATGGATAGACTATATTCTGTTTATCCATTCATCTGCTGATGAACACTTGGGTTGCTTCTACATTTTGGCTATTGTGAATAATGCTACTATGGACATCAATGTTCAAGAATCTGTTTGGGGGATGCAGACGCGGCTCAAGCAGGTGGGCACCCGCCTACCACATGGGAGGTCCTGGGTTTGGTTCCCGGTGCCTCCTAAGGAAGACCAGCAGACAGCAAGCTGACCCGACAGGTTGGTGCGGCAAGCTGACATAACAAGATGATGCATCGAGATGACTCAATGAAGAGACACAACGAGAAAACACAATGAGAGACACAATAAGTCATAGCGGAGGTGGCGCAAGCCACTGGGTGCCTCCCTTCCATGTGGGAGGTTCCAGGTTTGGTTCTTGGTGCCTCCTAAAAGAAAGACGAGCACACAACGAACAGATACCGAGAGCAGACAGTGAGCACAAACAGTGAGGGGGAGTGGAGAGAAATAAATAAATAAAATATATCTTGAATCTGTTTGAGCCCCTGCTTTTGACTCTTTTGGAGATATATACACATAGACCCAGGAGCTACTTGGGTCTCTTACACCATCTAATACCCAGGCAACATGTGCTAACAACTATCTATTTACAATCTTCCAGGACATTTCAGGCAGGGAGAAGAAGCTGAAGCAAACCACGGTTAAGGGTGCATGTGGGTGCTTAGGAAGCCGGGCAGCCTACAACGCACTGGTCTGGGTGGTGGCAAACACCTGCAGGAGAACTGCAGCAAGCATCGCAAAGCAGGCAGCAGGTATGGGGTTTTGAAAAACCTCAAGGAGTTCAGGGCCAGCAAATAAAATGTGCTCCATTTTGTCAGTGCCGAGGGGATTGGGCAAGAAGGAGCACTTAGAATTTTGACACTGCACTTTGATCAGTTTGACGGGTTTAATATTATAGAAATATTTCATTGTTTCGGCAGAGACGAGGAAATCTAATCATCCATCCAGCTGAACTCTAGATCTGTCATGAAGGGTTGAAGGGAGTGAAAGAAAGCAAGAAGAAGCTGATTTAAAATCCAGCTTAACCTGAAGTAATTTGGCCCATTAGTTCAAATTGTGTTTTTTTCCCCCCTCCTTCCAGTTTTTAAAATTTAAATCATTGCTCTACTTTCAAGGTATTATTTTTTTAAAGTGTCATCTAATTATGTTTTCTCTCCACATTCATTTTGAGCAGGTAATGAAGGCTACAGTGGGGGAGTTTTACCGTGATTAATGGAAGAAAATGCAGATGGGATTGAATTGAAGCAGCAGTGTAAAATACGTTTTTATAAATAGGATTGAGACACGAAAGTTCTCCATTGCTAAACTCAATGGAGCTGGATTCATTCTTCATTTGGTGCTGACAAGTTTGAAAGTTGTCTGGAGAAAAGCCTGTAGGACATCCCAGACAAGCCTTCCAAGGTCACCGTATTTTCTGATTTGGGGATGATATGAAAGCACCCCTCCCCCCCCGCCCGATCTCTTTCTTACCAGGAAACATGGAGCTTATATTGGGTATTTATACCTATGGGTAAAGCATTGTCTTCTCCCCGCATCCTCTTTTCTCTTGGGAGGGAAGACTATTAAGGAAACAATCCCTTAGGTGGACTGAGGCTCCAAGAAGGAGGAGCCAGTAGAGGGAGCTCTTGGTGCCTTCATGGAGTAGGGAGGCAAGAGAAGGCGGCAGGAAGATGGGGCACAAAAACAGACTAAAAGACAAATTTTGCCAAATTCTTATTTCTGCCCAGCCAGGCTCAGATATATCCTTTTCTTGTTGGGAGCAGAGAAAGTAACCCTTTCTAGAGTTAACATTAAAACAAGGTCATGCAACTGGGGAAATGCTGGACTCATTGAGCAGATGTACATTGTTTCGTGAGAGTCCCCCATGGAATAGCTAGTGACAAGGCTTTTGGAAATACCATCAGACAGTGCTTACTTTGGGGCTGTGTGGGAACAGGGAAAGTGGCAGACCAGGGAGAAGGCTTCACCATTAGGAGCTCATTTCTGTGGGCACTGAATGGAAAACCATTCCCAAGTATTATGCAACACAGACTAATTCTCTTCTCAACGGTAGGAAGAGGCAATTCAGGTCAAAGACAGGGTGTCCTTTCCTATGCAGAGGCCTCTTCTCTAGTTTCTTTGTTTGAGCTGTACCTTTTCCTTTCCCTTTTCCACTTCTACTACCCCTTTGGAGCACAGATCCAAGTTCTAATCCAGAGCTCCATAATGATATTCACCCATCATCTACATAGGCATCAGGATGTTAATGTACATGCAATTTTAAAGAGAGAGACTTTATGGCCTACTAAGCTCTCTAATTTAATATTTTTGGTTTGTTTACTCATTAGCCTATAAGTATTTGTAGGATGAGTGCAATGTCTCTGTAATTCATGAGAAGGTGGATACTTCTCTACCACTTCTGGTTCCCCATCCAAGGGTGATGAGGTTGACAAGGGACAGTTTCTTACATTTAGTCAGAATTCAACAGATGCATCAACATTCTTCAAAGAAAACATTCAAGAGTCCACAACAGGCCATATGATGAATGGGAACTTTCAGCATATTCTAGATTTCAAGAGGCAACAGGGAAATATGAGTTGAAAAGGGATACTTAACAAAATGTAGAATCTTGGAGGCAGGGAGAAAAGGTCCTTACAGATCATATAGACTAGTGTTTCTCACATATGGCCACACATCAGGATTACTTGAAGAGCATGGGAAAAGTTCAGATTCTGGGGCTCCACTCTTGGAGACTGCGATTCAGTAGGTCAAGTTTAGAAGTCCAGAATCGCTGCTTCCCAGGCAATTTTAATGCATTTGACATTGGGGAACCACTGAAGTCTATTGTGGTCTCAAACAAAGAAACTGACACCTAGGACCATTAAGTGACTCGATGCAACGACCTATGGCTAGTTATGAAAGGGACAATCAGATGACCATTCCATTGTTCTTTCCATTACTTCTAACCGCCATCGATCAGCATGTCACCCGTGGAGAACCTCTGTGGGTCTGAAGATACCAGGGGGTTGAAAGAGGACACTTGGGCTAGGAAGGAGAACTATTTAGAACACATATGAAACTCTATTTACACCATGCTTTAAATTGAATGTCCCATTTTCTAGCTTCAGCTTCCAGAATGCAACCTTAATCTAGTTCATTTGCATAAGCTTTAAAATAAGCCTTTAGAACAAATGTAAATGGATCGTCAAAGAACAATATTATGATGGGTTCAGTGTAAATGACTCAAAAACATATGGACAGCATTTCTTGAGGATTTCTCAGAGTTTTGCTGCCTCTCTTTATGCTAAGGGAGGTTTATTACTGTGATAGTTAAGTTCATGTGTCAGCTTGGCTAGGTTATGGTGTTGAGTTTTCGGTCAAGCAAGTGCTGGCCTGATTGTGACTGTGAGGGTATTTCATGGATTTAAATCATCAACCAGTTGATTGCATCTACGGCTGATTACATCTACAATCAACTGAGGAGATTGCATCCAGCAGCAAGAGGAATCTCCTCTAATCAGTTGAAGGCCTTAAAGGGAGAACTGATGATTTTAGCAGTCAGAAGGAAGACTTTCTATCTCTACTTCAGCCAGCCAGCTTCTCCTGGGGAGTTCATAGAAATCTTCATCAGAGTATCCAACTTGCAGCCTGTCCTATGGAATTTGAACTTGCCAATCCCTGCAGTCATGTAAGCCAATTCCTATAATAAAATCTCATGATATTTACATATGTTTGTATATCTTCTGTTATTTACACACACACACACACACACATATTTTGTCAGTTTGGTTCTGTTTCTCTGGAGAACCCTGACCAATTTAATTATGAAGACAAATCGAGGGGTTTGGAGGGGCGTGGTATTCATGTAGAGAAAGCATATCCATGGGAAGCGGCTGTGGCTCAATCAGTAGGGCTCCCGTTTACCATATGGGAGGCCCCGGGTTCGGTTCCTGGGGCCTCCTGGTGAAGGCAAGCCCGCCCGCACGGCGTGGTTAGCTGACCCAGAGAGCACAAGCAGCAAGGGGGGGGATAAATGGATAAAAAAAAAAAAAAAAAAAAAAAAAAAAAAAAAAAAAAAAAAAAAAAGAGAAAGCATATCCTAACCTCCTAGTGGTCCTGATTCATTTTCATGCCTCAGGAAGCTAGACTATGACCATAGAATGGCCAGTAAGAAAGAATTGAATCTCTGTCAGGCCAAATTTGGGTCATAGGAGCAGCTCACACCCCAGGTCTTGGCACATAGAACATAAATGTCAGAACTGGAAGAAATCAGAGATTTTCCATAAAACTTCTCTTACCATATAGATGAGAAACCGGGGTTCAGAGAGGGCAAGTGACTTGTCAAGATCACACAGCTAGTATGTGGTTGATCTGGGACATCAACCCAGGTAGGTCTAAGTCCAATCTTCTTCCCTTTTTAATACATCACCCAGCTGCTAAGAAATCAGCACACAGTGGCTTTTAGAAGTGAGCAGACCAAACACAGCTTCAGGGGGAGGTTAGGCAGTTGGAGTGTTATTGATCAACAGCTTTGCCACGTCACTGACTCACTGGTTGCTGGGCAACGTGGCTCCTCTCTGAATAAGCAAGAAGGAGATTCCAAAGATGATGGATCTGCATTAAGCAAAACTCAATAACAAGGCACTTTCAGGTCAAAGACTTGCTTTGCTGTGGTTTGGAGTTTCCAGGTCAGCTGCCCAGAGGCTGTCCCCTGCTCAGCTGATCTGAGATGAGGCCATCAGTAAGAACCTTCTCAGAGGGGAGAGTCAGGAACACCAAGTTAAGATTCCCTTAGAGGAGAGATTCAAGATGGCAGAGTAGGGAATGGCAGGCTGCACTCCTCCTCCAGAAACTATGGGAAGGTTGTTCTCTCAGTGGGTCGAGACCCACACAACAAACAACAAAATATTAAACCCCCATTCTCGGGAGTCCTTCTAGACTCTCTTGAGTACATAGGCAGTGCCTAATAAAAGAAAACAGATCAATATGCCAAGGCTTCAATATTAATGCATGTGACTACGAATCTTATTCCTGTAAAACTGAAACTTAGCCTAATAATAACTATTGCCTAAGCGTTACCTTCTGAAAACCTCCTTATTACTCAACTGTGGCCTCTCTCTAAGCCAGGCTCAGCAAATAAATGCACTACCTTCCCCCTGGCATGGGATATGACTTCCAGGGATGAGCCTCCCTGGCAGAGAAGGATTAATATCAAGCACCAACCAGTGATGCATTTGGAAAAAGACCTTGACAAAAGGGGGGAAACATCAAATACAAAAGAGTTTTTAATGACGAAGAGATTTCAAAATGAGCTGGGAGGTCATTCCAGAGGTTACATTTATGCATGTCTCAGACAGATCTCACTGACTGCCACTGTGAAAGAAGCCCCAAATTGGGGTGCTCCTGAGGGCTCTAGAGCCATCTGGATGCTATAGGAAAGGCACATAACCCCATGAAATCAGAACCCTGTCAGTGGGCCTTACCTTAGAATCTATGACAACCTACTTCCCCAAGGTAATAGAGTTATTATTTTCCTACACATGATTCTTCTACCCCTTTTATATGAGCCTATAATTAGCACTATACCCATTAAATATATACCTGAGAGACTTAAATCTTTGGTCTGTTCATATGCCAGTTGAGCCCTGAATCTCAGAAGAGTTGAAGCCAACACTTACTCTCCAGTTCATTGGACTTGCCCAGGAAAATGAAAAAAAAAAAAAAAAAAAAAAAGATGATGATGAACAATGTCCATCCCAAAAAAAGAGAGTATCTCCAACTGCAAGCAAAACAATTTCTTCTTTCTGCCCCGTAAGAGCTAAACTCCCTCTCAATCTGAGGCAGAGTGGGCATCACCATGCCAAAATCCTCAAGGTTGAGCAATGAACAAGCATAAAGGGGGACTGCAATTATAGACAAAGTAAACTCATTAATATTGTAGTAATGGAAGAATATGTAACATTGAAATAAAGATAGTGGTTAGCAGAGGTTCTAAGGGGAGGGGGAGGGAATAGTAAGTGGAACACGGCATTTTTAGGGCATTGGAATTAAGTGTAAACCAACCTTGGTTAGTAAGAATGTAGCAGTATTTATCCATCAATTGTAACACACTATTGTAAGATGTTATTACTAAGGGAAGAGGTGGGAGGGGGAAGGGGTGGGGTATCTGGGAATCCCTTATACTTTTGATGTAACTTTTCTATAATCTGAAACCTCTTTAAATATCAAGTTTATTCTATTAAAAAACAAGATTCCCTTAGAAAGGGCATTTTCTGCTCAAGGTCATTGCAGTATCTTACCTTACAGCTGGGCTGAAATAGGACGAGATGGCTAGAAAAGGCTCAACCAGAAGAGAAAGATTGGGGGTGGCAGGTGGATGCTGGTGACCTTGGACAAGTCACTTCACTAGTGTGGGCCTCAGTTTCTCTATTCAAAAAATGGAGGGGCCGGATGAGTTTCATAAATTCTGTGTCTGGACAGGTGCTGGCTGGCTACATAAGAAATACCTGGAGCATTTGTTAACCGACAGCAGCTGAGGCCCCAATCTCAGCTATTCAGATTGAGAAGGTTTGGGGTGGTTGCCTAACGATTCCATTCATTCATTCATTTATCCATCCATCCATCCATCCATCCATCCATCCATCCATCCATCCATCCATTCATTCATTCACAGATATTTGCTAAGCATCTAGGACATGTTCTGGGCTCTGTATCAGGTACTGGGAATATAAAAGTGAATAAATATTGCATGAAAACACTTTGCAAGGCAATTGGGGTCCATAGTCGTTTAAAGGATTCCTGCCTCATGAGAGGCAGTGTAGTATTACACACATGGGATTTGGCCAAAGAAGGGTTTGAGTCTTGGCTTTGCCCCTTATTAGCCATTTCCTTATTTATTCAAGCCACCTATCCTCTTTGATCCCATCTGTAATACATCTGTGTAATTGTGGTGCCTACTTCATGAGATTGTTGTGATGTGCCCATGAGCTGGCAATAGTACCTGGTAGAGAGTGAACCCTGAGACACAGTATTCCCATCGCAGTTACTTACAGTGCTCAAGACACTGTTGGCGACATTTGGAATGCTGCTTTCCCAGCTAGAACGCAGGCTCTGTGGGGCAGCTACTGGGTCTGTCTGTTCCCTGCTGAATCTCTGGTACCTGGGATTGCGTCTTGCACTAGAAGAGCCTAAGTGCATGTTGAAAAAAAAACTGGTTTACTGAGGAAAGCCATCGCTTTCGTCACAGACATATTAAGTTTGAGCTCATGGTAAATGTCCCCAGGTCATTGGGTATTCTGGTAGAGAGGTCCAGTTGAGAGAGTTTCCTAGGGAGAAACTTCCCAACCAGGAATTCTCCCTGGGAGGATCCTATAGAACCTCCACTCACCCAATCCCTGCTATCCAAGCCTCATGACCTGGATTCTCCACCAGAGGCTCTTTGATTTTGGGCTGTGGTGATATCTCTGTGACACAGGATAGCCGCTTTTGCCTAAAGAAAACCATTCAGGAATTGCAGGCTTCCAACGGAAGCTTTGTAGTATACCCTATAGCAATTCAAAAGAGAAAAGGAGAAGCCTGAACAATTTCCTAGCTTGTTACAAACAGCATTTGGTTCACATTTCAACATCTGAAAAAAAAAAAAAAAAAAGACAAAATGGCATTTTACAATGTGGTCACATGGGATGAGGCCAGTGAAACATGACCAAGACAAAAAAAACAAACAAACCCAAACTCAAAAACCCCGGATAACTGGTAGCATTACTGCAAACTCTTGGTATGGCCATTTCCAGTGGTTCTTTGTTTTTCACCAAATTCATAAGCACCTGAAGGAAACAAACCTACAAGGTCTAAACCAGAGATCAAAGAGGTAAGAAAGCAAAATGTCAGGTGGTCTATCCACTAAGTGTCACTCCCTGGGAAGTCTAAAGCTAGAGTTTAGCTCTAGCTAAACTCTTCTGGCTGCCTCACTGCTTGATACTCCCAGGGTTTCCATGGCTTTACAACTTGACCCCCGCCCCCCATGATGCAAGGGCTGCTTGAACTCTCAATGAAAGACCCATGTGAAAGTTCCAGAGGCCAGGCCTGGTGTTGGGGTGCTCATCTTTGTGTGAGCCCTAGTCTTATTCCTGAAAGGGACATCACTAACGGTCCCCATGGCCAGCCAGAGCTCTGTTGGCCTCGTTGTAGCATCTGATGGCTGGCGGCCACCCCTCTTTCCTGCAGTTCCTCCTTTCTCCCTACCCTCCATGTTGTCATTTTCTTCTGCTTTTCCTCGTACCATTATAACCACCCTTTGTTAGGTTTCTTTTCAGACTTGTCTTCTTTTACTTACCCCTTAAATGTTGATCTTGCCTGAGATTAGGTCCTCAGAACTTTTCTCAACATTGCCTACATTCTCTATTCTCTTTTATTTATTCAGCAATTTTTGAAAAGAGCCTTGTATGTGCCATGGGAAGCAATAGGATGAAGGTCAATGGAACTCAGAAGAATAGGTAGAGACCAGGAGAGGCTGTAGAGTGCATTGCTATGTGACAGAGTAGCCAAGGACCAAGGATCACCTGCAGTCAGCCCCAGAATGTCAGTCTTTAGGAAGAAAGCATTGCTCGGATGATGCCTTGATTTGGACTTCTCCTAGCTTCAAAACTGGGAGCCAGTAAGTTCCTTTTATTGAGTCAACTCATTACATGGTATTTGCTTTAGCAATGAGGAAACTAAAACAGTTTTTGTACCAGGAGTGGGATGCTGCTACCAAAAAATGTGGATATGGCTTTGGAATTGTGTAATGGGTAGAGGCTAGAAGATTTGTGAGGTGCTTGATAGAAAAAGTCTAGATTGCTTTGAAGATACTGTTGGTTAGAAATATGGACACTAAACATACTTCAGATGACACTTTAGAATGAAATGATGAATATGTTATTAGAAACTGGGAGAAAGGTGATCTTTGTTTTAAAGTGTCAGAGAACTTGGTGAAGTAGAGTCCTGATGTTGGATGGAAGGTAGAACTTGAAAGTGATGAACTTGGATATTTAGTTGAGGAGATTTCCAAGCTAAGCATGGAAGGTGACGCCTGGTTTCTCCTTCAAGCTCATACTGAAATGTAAGAGGAAAGGGATAAGCTGAGAACTCTTAAGCACACAGAAACCAGAAAGTGATGGTTTGGAAAATTCTGAGCCAATCCAGATAGTGTGCTCTGAGACTAGGGCTGGAAGCTGTGCTATCAAGGATCTCCTTGAGCTTCTGGAAAGTGATTCCCTGCAGAATAGGGCTCTACGTGAGGATTCAACTGAACATGGTCCATTCAGCCATTTCAGTGGAATCAGGGTCAGAAAGATATTATTCAGGAAAAACCTGTGGAAAGTTCTATTGTTTGATGGCTTGGACCCCCGTGAACTGCATGCAAAGCTGACAAGGTTTGTGTGAGAGTTGGTATGAGCAGAATGAATGCCAGCCTGGACTGCAAAAGAGAAAGAAGGGATGAATTGAAGGAAGTGTGACTTCAAGGACAGAACCATGGAAGCCTATGTCTGGACCAAAGATGTCTCCTTGGCACCTTCTTATACCTGCTTGGAGGCCTTGTAACTCATTGTTCAGGGAGAGTGCTGAGAGCCCAAATGCTCTCACATGGTGGGGCCTGTGCCCTGGGGTTTGTGGAGAGCCTGGCTGCCATCCTGATACTCAGAGAGGGTGGAGCCTTCACCCCAATCTTCCAGGAAAGCATGGATGCTTCACAAAGACTTGGAAGGGGTGAGGCTGCTGCTGCTTCAGGCCTGGAGGACAAAGCATCAATCCAAAGATGACTCTCATATCTTGAAATCTAATGGAGGTTGCCCTTCTGGGTTTTGGAATTCCTTCCAATTTGTCCTATGCTTGTCCCTCTTTTGTATATTGGAGGCAGATAACTTGTTCTCTAGTTTTCACAGGTTCACAGACAGAGGGGAATTTTGCCTCATGACAGATCACACCCATAACTTATAATATTCTTAGCACTGTTACTGAAATGACTTAAGGCTTTCAGTTTGTTGTGATGGGATGAATGTATTTTGCATGTAGAAAGGTGTCTTTTTGGGGCCCAGGGGGCAGGTGGTTTGGAGCTATGTACCCCAGAAAAACATGTTCTTAATCTATTCCTGCGGGTGTGAACCACTATAAGCAAGACCTTTTGATGAAGTTACCCCAGTTAAGGTGTGGGCCAACTCAATCAGGATGGGTCTTAATCCTATTACTGGAGTCCTTTATTAGCAGAATGAAATTCAGACAGATAGAGAGAAAGCAAGAAGCTGAAGGTCAACGGAACACAGAAGCAAAGGGAGAGGTCAGGAGAGGCTGCCATTGCATTGCCATGTGACAGAGGAGCCCAGGACTGAGGGTCACTGGCAGCCAGCCCCAGAACAGCAGTATTTGGAAAGAAGGCATCACCTTGCTCATGCTTTGATTTAGCTTCTCCTAGCCTCAAAAGGTTGAGCCAATAAGTTCTGGTTGTTTGCACCAACCCCCGGCATGGTATTTGCTTTAGCAATGAGGAAACTACAATACTCAGCCCATGTTTTAGGAGAGGAGCAGGCACATAATCCAAATAAACACAGAACAGTGCAATGTGTGTTATGCAAGATGTTCTGGAGGTACAGGGGAGGAGGCAGTGATCAGCTCTGCCTGGCAAGTTAAGATCAAGTCTGTAGGAAGTGGCAGTAAATCAAGACTCCCGAATTCATGGCTTGAGTCATGACCTGTCTCCTGAGTGCTACACTGGAGCCCCAAACAGCTTGCCAGGCATCTCCACTGGCATTTCCTGCAGGTACATCAAACTCAAGGTTTTCAAAACTAAACTCCCTCCTGCCTCACTCCAACCCACTTGCATGGACCTCCTCAGTCACCTCAGCAGGAGGCCTCAGAGTCATCTTGAACCCCTCCCTCTCTTCCCCACTCAACCACATTCCCACAATTATATGTCTACAAAACCCCTGAACTGCCTCCTTCTCTCTGTTACCATGCTTTTTGCCCTAGGGTGGGCCCTCCTTTTCTTTAACCTGGGATACTGCAAGTATTGTAATCACCTCCCAACCCACGGGTCCTCCAAGCACAGGGTGCTTTCCAAAGCTCCTGGGGAGCTTGTCGCCAGCATCCTTCCTCCAATTCCTCCCCTAGGGATTCCTATTCAGTAGGTCTGGGGGAAGGGCTCAGGCGGGTGGTTTGTGGACCACACTGTGTATAAGTGGGGTCTTTCTGCCTTCAGTCTCCACCTCTGCTCCCCACTTCCTCCAACATGATTCTGAAGCACAGACCTGCTCACGCCATGCCTTGGCCCACAAACCTCCAGGGGGTGCCGAACGTCTCAACATGACATCCGAGGCCCTTCATCAAACCACTGAAATCCTTGTAGCTCTGTGACCTAACTTGCTTTCCTCCTCTCTCCAATGAGCAGGGGCCTTTATGGTGCTTTACTGCCAGGGGACACTGACTTCTAGCTTTGAATGTTTCACACTTCCCAGCCCTTCTTGCAGCAAGCTTGACTTAGAGCACAGAGCTGGGCGACCAGCTTTATCGCACAAGCACGGCTCAGGATGCGCCTCTGCCCCTGAGAAGCTGAGACCCTTGGCAAGTTACACAATCATTCTATGCTGCAGAGAATGGTTGTGACGATTAAAGAACATAAGACAAGGAGGGCTCTTGGCCCAGGAGCCAGCATGTAGGAAGACAGCAATACTGGAAGCTATTATTAGCTCATGCCCTCTCCCATCAGGCCCTCTATACCCTGGTTATACTGGGCCATTGCCATTCCCTGATTAAATCATGCAGTTTCATTGCTCCTGCCTGACTTGTCCTTCTCTAGCTGGAAAACTCCTATTCATCCTTCAAAGGCCTGTTCCCATGTCACCTTGCTGCAAAGCCTCCTGAATGCAGTTGTTGCTGTCCTTGCAGAGAAGGCTTTGAGTATCCCTCTGCTGTGGGACTAAGGACCTGGGGTGACTGGAAATGCAGCTACTTGAGGGTAGAGACCTTCTTATTTATTTTGGAATCTCCAAACCTAGCAAAATACCCAGGGTAGGCATTCAGAAGAAATGAAATGAATGGGATGAGGAAACAACTATGTGTGAGAGTAGTGGGCCCCTGTGACCCTTCTGTGCTTTGTGGCACTGTTTCTGCAGAAGGTACTCAGACAACCTTGGCCTTCAGAGACTGGTGGTCGGTCATCAGGGGCCTTCACTTGCAAGGGCATTGCCTCCTGTCCTTTCCCTCTGGCCTCTCCAGCCAACTCTCTGCCCTGCAATGTCTCAGCCGCCACCTGAACCACACCTATCATTGCGGTGCCTTCAAAGGGCTGCTCCATTCATAATTGCCACCCTGGTTATTTAGCTGCTCCTTGAATCTGATGAGGTTGAGCTTTTAAGGGGGAAAAAACCCAAGTTACTGAAAAGCTGAATTATTGTATAAGCATCCCAGTGCCAGTGACTCCCTGGGCCTTACATCCCGGGGCAAAATGCTGGCCTTCTGGCCTCCGGGGCGTGCAGACAACCTCACCATCTCCCTGTCCACTTCCTTTCAGGCCCTTTCCCAATAAGCCGCCCAGGCTTCCGTGGCAGAAGACAGCGTTAGCCCTGGGAAGCTGGGAAAGCAATAAAAGAACTAAATGTTTTCTAGGTCACCGCCTGATCAAGTCCCCACTTAAACAATCATCCTGCCACCGCATCTGCAAAACCCCAGACTCAGGCCCCAAAAGGTTATTTCATCAATAATTCTTGCACTTGCCTACGGCTAGAATTATTCCCAGGAGATGCTTCAGACCATCTCTAAACAGGCTCTGGAGGAGCGGCCTTGGTTCCGCTCAAGTACTTAGGCGGGAGCCATCAGTATTGTTGAAAGGGGAGTCCTGGGGAGGGAGGGCCAGGAAGTAGGTATTGTGGGGAGGGAGGAAAGGACCTGTTGGACTGGGGCAGGGACCGGGTGGGGAGTGGGGGCAGGTGGATTCTGCCCTTGGTCAAGTACCTGCCCTTGGAAGAGAGAAGCTGCTGACCACGTTAATAGGACTGAAAGTGGGGGCACATGGCCATCCCGTGTTAAGATTAAAAAAGTCTCACTGAGAAGTGAAACCTCATGGAGTAAGTTTTGGAATCAAGTTACTCTTTGATTTACTCAGCCTATTTACCGAGCCATTTATTACTCCACAGCCCATTGAATCATGGGTGGGAGGGGCACTCTGGCCACCCTATTTGACCTCCATCTAGCCTTCCGGGGCCCTCTTAGACTGGACTCCTGTTAGCATTTAATTTCGTCTGGCATCCAGTCTCCAGCCTGCCAGGGCCACTTCCCCCAAAGGACCTGTCCCTGTGCCCAGTGGTGTCTCTCAGCTCTGAATGTTTCACTATTGGCTTTTCCATCTCACTTCCCAAGCGGAGGGCTCCTGTACCTCGTTCCTGGCTTTGGAGAGCCAGAATTCCCTGCCTTCGATTTGGCTCTTTTCGTGGAGGTATTTATAGACCATGATGCTGTCCCCTCCAAGCTGGATCCCCTCTCAACCATATACATTTGGCTCTTGTGCTCTCTCTGCGTACGACCTGTCTGCTAATGCCTAGAACATTTGTTGGTATTTATGTTTTGCTTGGATTTTCTACACTTTTGCTAAATTGCATTGACTGGCATTGCTCAAGTTTCTCTATTCCTCAAAGCTCAGGAAGACAGGCTCGTCCCCTGTCTTGCCAGTTTTCTCTGGGGTCATCGGCCACTGAGAACGAAAAAGACCAATGGAAGAGGGGAGGAGGTTAACAGATGGCTCATAATTATATTACAAAAGCATCCTCCAAAGGAAATAGGATCATTTTTCAAGTGACTTCATTACCAAAACACTCTGTTCCAATTCTCCCCTCACAAAAGAGCCCTTCTTTGGAACAAAAAAAAAAAAGGCAACAATTGTTTTTCCAAGAAGGAAATGTAAAAGTCCTCTGAAATAGTCTTTATAGGGAAGAAGAGACAAATATTAAGGGAGAGGATAGTGAGAGAGATTGGCTATTGTGGTCATTTTCTTTACCTCTACCCTCAGGCTGGCTGTGGAAGCTGGGAAGAAGCCCAGAAGTGCATTCATCAGCTATCTGAGCTATAAAAGACCCAAGAGATCCTAGCTAGACTTCATTTTTTTTTTTTTAAGATATTTAGATTACATAAATGTTACACAAAAGATACAGGGATTCCCATACACCCCACTCCCCACACCTCCCATACCCTCCCACATAAACAACATCCTTCATTAGTGTGGCACATTCATTGCATCCTGGGGTTTTGCCATTGAGCATGGACCAGAGTTCACATTGTAGTCTACAGTCTCTTCCACACAGTTCTGCATGTTATGTGACGATATAAAATGGCCTATATCTTTATTGCAACGTCACCCAGGATGATTCCCAAGTCCCGAAAAAGCCCCCATATTATACCTGTCTTTCCCTCCCCCTGCCCTCAGAGCCTCCAGTGGCCACTGGCTCCACATCAGTGTTGTAATTTCTTCCATTGCTAGAATCACAATATTGGACCGCATTTTATATGTGGGGAAATGGAGCCAGTGGGACATGGGCAAGCTCTGATGTCACACATCCTGGGTTCTGATGTCTGTTAACAGGGGTCCTCGCGCCAGACCCCAGTTTTCTCATCTGCAAGGTGAAGGTTGTGTATCTGCTTTAGGGCCAACGATCCACCTTGGGGCTTAGTGTGGTTATAGGAAATAACGACTGTAATGAAGAGGAACTTGGCACATAGTGGGCACAGAATGGTGACTGCTGCTACTGAGGCACAGGGCAGCGATGTGACCTGCCTAAATTCACTGTGGCAACTCTGGGGTCAGAGCCCAGGTCCTTTATTTCTAATATGATGCTACCTCTTCAACATCTACCCCAGCAAATACACTCCTACTCCCCGAATGGGCTTCTCCATGGAAATGTTCTCCATTAAGCCCCACAGGCTGTAAAGATACTCGATCCTGAAATCCTGAAATATGTAGGGGCTGAAAGCCCACAACGAAGCTTCAGATGAGGTGAGCCAGAGGGGAACACTGATGTCCAGGGGCCCAGACTGCAGGGCTGTGGCTGAGAGAGCTGCATGAAAGCTGTGTAAACTTGGCAGGGAGGCCTTTCATGGACCCTAAAAGATCCCATGGAACTTTTTAGTGGGAAAGAACCAACCGGTACTAAGTTTATGCTGTCTAGTTTAATCGCCTTCCTCTATACCAGGAAATAGGTCTCATAGTTTCCATTTTATAGATAAGGAAGCTGCAGCTCAGATATATCACATGAATCGAACAAGTTAGCAAACGGCAGCACAGGGATTTGAACCCAGGCCCTTAGTGACTAATGCTCATACCCTTTCTGTTTTCAAGAGTATGCTAATAAAATACATGGTGGTTATCACTCTAGAGATGGTTGGGATTTACATGGCACCTATCTCTAAGGGGTTACAAATATTTATAGATCTTTAGAAACCCAGTTAAGCTTGTCATCGTAACATGATCTTGTCTAATTTCGTCATATGATGTATATGTCTAAGATTTGGACAGGGAAATACATTTAGATGATTAAGACCAAATACATTTATTTTACCAGAAAATTGATATTTCTACTTTTTGTTGACGGTGTAGACAAACTGGCTGAATGCATTCTGTAGACCCAGGCGACTTTGAGACCAGATGACCTATCTACTCAACTGATTCAATTCACTCCTTCCATGCCGAAAACGCCACAGATAGCAAACTGTCTTATTCTGAAAGGTTTTCAAGGACAACCTGCCTCAGTCAACCATCTTGTCGTCTAACAATTCCTCACAGCCAGAAAGTTCTTGTGCATAATAAGAATGTCTATGGCTTTGAGTGATCCACTTTTCCTTCTGTTCTATTCTTGCTAGCAATGGAGAACAGCTGGGAAGGTTTCAATATCTCTGTTAAGAACTTGAAAGCTGTTTTATAAACACCACTCAAGTTTCTTCTGCCGGCTAAATAAACTTGATTCTTTTAAGACTTTGTCACAGGGAGGGACTATTTTCCACACATCTAGCCCTTTGATAAAAGAGTCACAATGATTTTGGAATGTTAGCTCTTAGGGGTAAGGATGACCATTGGCTAAAAAGCTGTGCAAAAGTGATTATCCCAGCATCTGCTGCAAGGGGATTCTTAATGAATATGTCTGTTGAGTGAAAAAGAGAAAAGAAAGAGTGAAAATGAGTCCTAGATGCCAGTGTCTATCTGAATAATAGGAAGAAAGGTATAGAGAGGAAAGAAATGAAAGGGTAAAGTGTAAGAGGGTGAATGGGGGAAAATACAGATGAAAGTCCATGCTCCTCAATTTATATTTCATTGTAGGTCAAGGGTAGGTAGATTATTCCAACCAGGAAGACCTTGGGCTTTGGAGTAAGAAAGAACTGCTTTCAAATTCCAACCCTGCCTCGCTATGTGACCTTGATCAATTTATATCATCTCTTTGTGTCTCAGTTTCCTCATTTGCAAAAATAGGGACCATGATATCTATCACTGAATTTGTGAAGATGGAAAACGATACTGTGTTTAAAACATGGCCTCTGGCTCATGGTAAGTGTTCAATACACCGTAGGTCTTATTATTCTCTAAGATAAAGTAATTTCCTATGGCATTTGACTTTTAAAACTATCTTTAGGCTCTCCTCATTTTTGGATTTCGTAGATTCCTTTCCCAAGAATTGAAAAAAAAAAAATGGCTTTAACGCAATTACCACAATTGCCACACACACAAAAAAGGAAGCAACCCAAGTGTCATCAGCAGATGAGTAGATGAACAAAATGTGGTGTATTCATACCATGGAATATTAGTCAGCCTTCAAAAGTAGGGACGTCCTGATACAGGCAACCACGTGGATGAAGACATCATGTTGACTGAAATAAGCCATTCATGAAATGACAAATATTGTATGAGCTCACTGATATGAAATAACTAGAGTAAGCAAATTCAGAGTCACAAACTAGAATAGCGGGTGGGGGTAAGGGATGGGAGTTCATGCTTAATTAGCACAGAACTTCTATTTGGGGAGATGGAAAAGTTTTGGTGATGGAAGCACAACATTGTGAATGCCATGAGCACCTCTGAATAACATTTAAATGTGGTTAAAAGGGGAAGTTTTAGGTTATATATATGTTACTAGAATAAAAATTCTTAAAAAAACACCAGTACTCTGCAACACAAACAGTGAACCCTAATGTAAACTACGGATGATCGCTAATAGAACAATTATAACATTGTTTCATCAATTGTTACAAAGGTTCTACACTAATACAGAGTGTTAATCATAGGAAAAACTGTGTGTGAGGGGGGTGGGGTATATACAAACCCTGTATCTTCTGCATGATTTTTCTGTAAACGTACTACTTCTCTAAAAAAAAAATCATAAAAAAATATGTCAGGACTTGTTAGGCATTTATGAGTTCAAGGGATCCTAGATGTTAACTAGCTGGTGAGTTAATTATGTAGCTGTACAATTAACATTATCATTACTGTGCTAATAATAATGATTGCATAATAGCATTATCCTTACAGCAGAATAAGCCCACTGGGTATTAAACCCAAAAACCGACTCAGAACTAGAGAATACTTAACTCCTTCAAGTTTGGGTATAATTTATAAGCATTGATTGTACAAATTATGACTGGCTTTTTAACAACTGTCATTCCCCCCCCATAAGGTTCGTGTGCAGAAGAAATGCAAATTTCTGCCTCTCTGGACAAAGAAATTTAAATTCATGGACACTCCAAGCTGTCCCTCTCAAGAATTTTGGGAGCAAAGTGGAGAGCATGATAAAGAATAAGGAGTCGTGCGTGTTTCATTATGGATTCTAGGGGAAAACGGGGTTTGGCTGGGTGGTATTGGAGATGGTGAGATGTTGATGTAGATAAATACTCTTCTTTTCTAAAGCATGTGGCCTTTGTTGAGAGAAGTAGCAGCTGGGGCAGTGAATCTAGCTTTCTCGGTTACTCTAGAGTCTTTCATGAGAATATTAAATTTTGTTTTAGCAGAAAAGCCTTGGGGTTTCCATGTGGCCAGCAGATCTGAAGGTGACAGGAGAGAAGTAAGCCCTCCACAAATGGCTCTGCCTTTTTCCAGGCACCATTTAGAGACAAGATGCTCGTGGACTCGAGGAACAGTGTATATTTGATTAACCTGATCTATAAAAGAAAGGGGAAAACAGGCAAAAAAAAAAAAAAAAATGCCCAGGACACAATGCCTTGGTAAGTGTGCCTGCTCACTCCATGCCCGAGGATGCCTCTCAAGTCCAAGTGGCCAATGTCAGAGCAGCCAAAGACCCCTCTTTGCCTCTGAGAGGCTTTGTGGCTTCCTCTTTGTAGAATGAGACATGTGGGGTCCTTTCCTCAGCCTGAGGGGCCAGAATCTTCCATCCTGCACCCTGGGGGCACAACCTCCCTTCCCAGATGTCTGCACTGGCAAAATAAAATTAGATAGCCTAGATTATTTAGGAAAAACAACAAACACGAAGGGCAACTGAAAAAGGGCAATTTTACTCTATGAAAAGACACCTATGGGAGACATGAGCCTTTTCCCCAACTCCCCAGACAGAAAGTCTCTACTGATGCATTCACTCAATCATGGTGCAATTTCCTAACTGCACCTCGTTGAGATGAGCAGAACCTGATAAAGCCCAGGTGGAGAATCTGGGCTTTCAAGCTGAGCTCCTCCCCCTCCTCCTGGGTTCCCTGTGTGAGGCTGGGTAAGTCCCATCACCATCTGCCGGCTCATCTAGAAAATGGGAAGCCTCCCATCTCGTCCCTTCATGAGGCTCCATGCATCTTCATTACATGCTTTGAAATGATTAGATAGAAGGGCCTATAGATAGCATTAGCTTTAACATTAATGGTTTTAATAAATACGGATGTCGCACGATAAGGGAATGTGCTGTCGGGAGGGTTTGTATGCATTCTGTTGAAGACAGGAAAGGAGAAGAGCCTATTTTGTCACTATTTATCATTCTTAGTTAACAATGTGAGATATATGATGGCTGCTAAACAATTTGGTGGCAGAACATCATAAATGAAGTCTGTTTTCCCTGGAAACTGCATAACCATTTGAATTAATTTAATTTGAAATATCAAATTAAATTAAACTGTAGAATAATTCCCAAGGGAGAGCATATTTCATTTGCAATGTCTTTTGATGGAGTATTCCCTGCCAAAAGTTTTGTTTTGCATCTGGCTACAGATCTAAATTTATTACATTAGCTTTGAGAAGACTTTTAATAGAAAGTGAGATTAAAAGAAACCTTGATCGAAAATAAAGATTCAGTGCTGAAAACAGCATCCTCAGAACCTACCTCTCTAACTTTATGCTCTCTACATGTCTGTCTCTGTCTTCAACTCTGACAAAGTAGCTAGGCTTGATGTTTAGTTGGAGAGCTTTCTTTTGATCATGCTATTTTAACATGTACAGAAAATTCTGGAACATTCTGGAATGGGCAAAGTCTACTTGGTTTAAAGCCCATAAGCTGGATAATGTCTTCACTAGACACTAGTGAAGGGGATCAATATTAGCTGAGAAACAAAGAAAGGGGATAAGAGCTGAATGAGAAAGATCACATTTAAAGTCGTCAGGGAGTCTGTGTACTTATAGTACAGGTGCCAGGCAGCTGTGCTGCCTTCTTCCAGAATTGTCTTCCCCTTCTCAATAATCTCTCCTTAAAGTACAGTTCTCTATTAAGGCTTTGGGTCTACAGCTTGGAAGGAGAGAAGCTGATGGTGAATCCAACAGTTTCCTAAAATATAGGTCACTTCAAATCACCATTTAGGAAATGACTGGTCTCTTTTCCATGGCAAGACATTGAAGAAAATTGTACCGAGCAGCTGCCTGAGAGTTGATGCAGTGGGAATAATCTATTTCTTCTTCCCGGTGAGCAAATACACAGCAGGAGAGGCAGATGTGAAGGAAAGGTTTTGCTTGAAACAAACAGGCCTGGCCCTTTAAGGGAGATTTGTGCTGAGTTTAAATTGGGCCCAGAGAACCCAGATAAGAGTATCTTAATCAAATAAAAAAAAAAGCATTAGGCTTTAATCTCCAGCACTTTAGTAACCTCCTAGTTTGCCTTAAATCTTGATTGGAAGAATTATTCCAACAAGAAAATTAGTAGTAAGTCAATACGCCTGTGGCCCAAAGATAGGGCGCTAAGTAACCAGAGGGAAAAATTTTATTCCAGTCCGAGCCTTTCCTTGCCTGCCCTTCTACAAACACAAACACAGACCTGCAGGCTCTTCCGTCTTGATCCCTTGGCCAGGGTGAGTGGGAGAAGTTCATTATTTTAGCCATGAAATCCTGAAGGGCAGGTGATCATATTTAAGAAGATAAGGAACATGACAAGAAAAGAACCCAGCTTCATGAAGAAATTCTAATTTTCAGCAGTCATGGGTGGAAAATCGATACTGTTCTCTGATGCAAAATGAGGCCTAGACTTGATAAAGTTACCTCCTCCCCCTTCTTTCTTTACAAAAGGAATACACCAAAAATTTAAAAATAAAGGTGGCGGGGAATGGAGAAGAAGAAGAAAAAGGCCTGCAAAAGGAAAATGTCTGCATATTGACAGTCTCTGATTTCCTGGGCGCCTTGAAGCACCTGCCTCCCCACCCCTCACCCCAATCCCCCTTCATGTTACTGGAGAGCTTCCCCCAGTAGCAATCTAATTCCAGCTCTACCTGTCCAAAGGTGTCTTCCTTCCAGCTTCAAATAACTCTTCTCCCCAACACTTCTTTGCATTTTTTCCACCCCTCTCACTCCCCACCTTTCATCCATGTACCCCACTCCCTTTAGAGAGAGGGAGAGAGAAGAGACTGGGTCCCACACTCGCTGAGATCACCTAACACTATATCGGAGTCCCATTCAGAAATATTAAATCAACTCCAGTTACCTTGACAAAAGGAAAAGTTTTATTAATTGCGTAGCAATGGACTTGGGGCTTTTTTATACTCTTTCATAATTTAGGGTGGAAGGTTTCAACATATCAGGAGATTTCTTTCTTAATCACAGACAGAAATGTATTTTGCCAATAAAGTTCATATTGTTAACCTTAATATATACATATTTGTAACTTGATGGAGCTAGATATGTTGATAATAACAATAGAGTAGAAATAACTCTACTCTGTTATTTCTAGAGTAGAGTTATTTCTGTTATTTCTGTTATTCTAGAGTAGAATAACAGTAGAAATGTTGATAATAACAATGATGATTGTCATTCAAAAGAAGTCCCCCAATGTCATCGAGGGCCGCTCCATCCCCCAACACTGATTTGTAAATTGCCGCTGAGATGTTATTCTGCTCACCCCATATTTAAGCTAAACCCTTTAAAATAGTCTGTCAGATGTACTAAACAGTGAATAGAATGATAATGAATGTCTTAATTACATCATACTGAATGTTAACTATTCTGTCAAAACTCCAGTTATGGAAGAGTGCTTGAAGTGGAAGGGGCTTCCAGAAGGCCATCAGTACAAGGCAGATGCAAGCATGGTGGATCCCTTGGAGCACATGCCCTCTGCATCATCAGGCCAACAGCTGACCAAAGACCAGGGCAGATGTATCATGGTCCAAGCCCATGGAATGCTTGTGGCATCATCATCTCACATCCCTGGAAGAGAGTGGAGCCATCTGCTCATCTTGGCTTCAGCAGTTTAAATGCAACAGGCTCTCCAAGGAAGAGGGGGCTGCAGCTCTGAGGGCAGCCAGGGAGACAAGACAAAAATAAAACCTCTCCTTTGGGTCAATCTGGCATCTGCCATACATTCCACTTCCATCCACAATTTGCCAGTGTAGCTTTCCCCTTGCTATGTTTTCTGCAGTGTATACTCTGGATTCAGTTTGGAATTCATCAGCATGACCCTGCCACATTTGCAGGTGGCCTCCTGTTTCCTCTCCTCAATTAGCTTATAAGCTTCTCAAGGTGTATGCCACCCTGCCTTTTTCTCCCATAATGCCTTGGCAGTTCTGGGCAGGTGCTCAGCATATGCTTCCTGAAATCTTCCAGAGCTTTCTTGCAGGTTAAGAGATGGTGGTACTGGGAGTGAACTGACTTAGGACTGAAGCCTGTTCCTTCTAAGTGTCACCTGTCCTCAAGACAATGGTTTCTTGGAGCGTCTGGCCAAACACATCCACTGAGACACAGGGGTCTGTCTTCCAACAAACACAACTCCAATTCTCACATTTTCATATGCCATGTTACACACATCATTTTGGAACCTCTCAGAAGCCCTGCATTTCTGAGCATTGGCAATCAAGCATAAAGTTCTGGGGCAAGCTGTGAAATCTCTGAAATGAAAATCAATTCCATCTCCATTTCATGGAGACTAATGTGGCATTTACAACATAAACAATCACTTCTGTTAGGGAGGAAAATTAAAAGCTGTGCTACATAAAGGCACAATGTTTAAAGTTCTGGTGGAAATGAGCACTTGGCTTTGAGATGATTACAAAGGGAATTGGAAAAAAAGGAAAGAAAAGAAAAGAAAAAGGCAGCCCCAACAATTCAGAAGTGCAGAGGTTTCACAGCACAAATTTGCTGTTCCTGGTACCATTGACCTGGGCTCAGACCTCTGGGGGGAAAACAGAAACCTTGGGTATTTCTTAAGCTAGGTGGGGAAGTTGTCTCAAGGGCTTGTGAAAGTCATGTTCATTTCCTTTTCCTGCTGGTGTTAGAAGACAAAGGAATTTCCCATGGGAAAGGCTCAAGACCCACATGCTGGGCAGGGGGTCTGTGGTTTTAGCTCAAAGTATGTCTCTTGAGTCCTTAACCTGATGACACTTTTCATTATATCATCTTTGTCTCTCTGTTGTTACAGTAGGGTCCACCTAGTTTCTTTGTGCAGATTACCAAAGTTCGCAGATTGAAATCAAGATTCAAGGAAGGATTCAAAGAGTCAATTAGAAGTTCAAAGGCCTGGAATTAAGCTTGGCTTTACTACCAGCTGAGGAGCTCTCGGGAAAGGTCCTAATGTCTGAAGACTCAGTTTCTTCATCTGAAAAATGGGGAAGTTAGACCAGGAGATCTCCAAGGAGGTTGTCTTTAAAATTCTATCATTCTCTTATTCTGCATTGGACCACAAATAACCATTCAGTTGATCTCATTTCATGGATTGTGGGGAAAGATATAAGCTGCTTATTTGCATAAAGACTGCAAGTCACTAATTAGCCAGAGAAACTTCTCATACCCCCACACAGGCAGGCACCAGGGTTCCTGATAGGATATCATTTCACAGAGCTCCTAGCTTTGGCTCTTAAGACTCTTGAAGGACTAGCCAGTAACTGATGTTTCTTTAAATTAAGAACATCGGTGTAAAGGAATCTCTCTCGATGAGCTATTTTGAGCTGTTTTGTTGTCTTTTTATGATTTTTTGTAACAGTGCTATGTTTGTTGTATTGCTAGTGTCACATGTATAGTTTCCTTCTATTTTTGTTCTGCATCAAATAATTTACAACCATGCTACTTGGAGGGGTAGTTTTTTCATAGCATTTGAAGAGAAGTCAGATGAAGAAAGGCAATTTCAATCTAAATATGGTTCAACCCAGGGTCTGACTTGTATATGCATGTCAACCAGTCAGCCCATCAGACAGTTTGATTTACCTTGATCAGAGGAGCAATTTGTTAGACATTCCTTTCTCCCTACCCCACACAAGGCACTAATCACCTTTTCAGGATAGAAGGTAGCTGGGAAATGCTGCACAAATTGCCTGCCATAAGCTCCAAAATGCTAATCTCTCACAAACATCTAAATTAGGACTTGAGACCTTGCATGCTAAGGTAAGAAAGCAGTGTCTGTGCATGCAGAACTATTATTTACCAATGTCAAAAATAACTGTTGTATTTGCATAACTGTGGGGCTAGATGACAATTTCTCCCTCAGAAATGCTTCCGTAGCAGAAAAAGCTTTGACCGCTATGAAGTATGGCATGTTGTTATTTTTTTAACCCTCACAAAATGGAATGGGACCTTTTTGAATTAGATGTTTGAGCACTGATTTGGAAAATGGCAGCTAACCAAGAAAACAATTTAAAATGTTTCTTTGTTTATACTTACTTGGTGTGCATTGGGGGGCTGTTTTGCATAAACCAGTGGCCTCCAAAGTGGGTTGTGTACCTGTCCATGGGGTCGGCTCTAAAATTCTACCATTTTCTTATTCTGCACTGGACTCCAAACAAACAACCATTCAATTGGTCCAATTTGCATGGGTGGTGGGAAAGTCATTTGACCTTTCGGTGCAGGAAGAAATGATTTTATCTTAGCTCTAAAATCTCTGTTTTTAGGGTAGGAGTACAGTTATGTAATTTATAAAGAAATGCATATATTCTGTGTGTACATGAACTTTTTTTTACTGATGAGGAATAGTGATGAAAGAAAAGTCTTTGGAGACCATTAGTAGACAACGCCCACTGTGGAGATGGCCAGAAGGAAGGACTGTTTTTTAAAGAGACTTTTCTAGAAGGATGAGCTCATTTGCTCTATCTACAATTTCATTATCTGAGAAGGTGATTCCATGGAGACTGACCAAGAAGACTGACCTATAAGCTTTAGAAATAAATATAGATAACATTTTATATGCCTTTCTATTCAGACAATATAAAGAAATAATGCATTTCTGAGAAATTACAGTTCTCTATATAGTCTCTCAAAGTGAAGAATCACTTATTTGATTCTCACTGATTCTCTCAGGGAAATAGATCTGGAATGAAATAGAACGGGGTGTTTTCAGAAAAGAATGACCAAAATGGAGAAATAGGAGGACATACTCTTAGTATTAGCACTAGGTCTAGAAACCATAGGCAACTTATGCCAATCCCAACCCAGCCCGAGGAATCCTTCCATAGAAAGACCTCAGATTTCCCATGCAACTGGCTTTTATCTAGCACAGTTCCTCCTGTGAAGTTCTCCATTAGTCTTCTGCCCTTGTTTTCCATTCATTCAATCACAAATATTAATTGGGCATTTAATATGTACCAGGGATGGTTTTAGCAATCCTGAGGTTTTGTATTCCTCCCTACCCTCTGCCTGAGGGTGCCCCATAGGCCTCTACTCCAGAGCTTTGAGAAGTTGCCAACTCATGACTCCTATCTTTTGTGCATTGCTCCCCTGCTGGGAAATCTAGATCATCAAATTTGTTTCAAACAGAGCTCCAAAAGTAGGAGTAGAGGTGAGAGCCCTCATAGAGTGAGAGGCTTCCATGCTTAGCCTTCCTGCACTGTGCTCACTTCAGATGTTTAATTCTAGCAGGCCCTTACAGCTCTGTGGGGAACATCAACACAGACCATCAGCAAATATTCCATTTCTGTGGACCATCAAAAATTTTCCAGTCCCTTTTGGAGAATTTCCTTCTTGCTCAATCATGAGCTTGATTCTAGAGTGATTCAAACAAGCACTTAAGGGTCATTCCCTGGTCTTGTTGAGCTTGCCAATAGTTAAAGAAATCAGATACAAACTTGAGACTGTACAGAAGCACGATGACATACCTGGACATGGGTAAGTGCTAGTGCCATATTCAATATCTGCCAGCAATTGGGAGGCAGCTGTGATGCATTAGAACAACCCTAGGACTTGAATTCCAATGGTCATGATGCAAGTCTTAGCTCAATCTCTAGCCTTCAGACCTTGGGCAAACTGGTCTTGGTTTCCTCATCAATAGAATAGGAATGATAAAATCTATTGATAAAGACCATTTGGAGGATTAAATGAAACAATGAATGCAGAAATGCTTTATAAGCTTGAAGGGGCTGTTCACGTTTTGGGAATTACTATTTTGGGATGATGATCCACACTGGTCTGGAGTGGTTAGGGAAGGCTTTATTCTGTTGTCCATTTACACTCTCTGGCAAAAATAGCTTTAGTAAATGGAAATAGGAAGCTGAAGCTCAATTCCTTGATACTGGACCACAGAGGTTGTATGGGATGGGCATGGAGGTGGCCCATTTCCTTCTACCCACCCCTTCTTCTGGAGAATCTGCTAGTGCTTGGAATAACTCTCCTGACAAGTCTGAGATGAATGAAGACACCAGGAAGAAATGGGGTTGATAGGGACTTGGGGCCAGGTAAGGCTTAAAGGAAGAGACATGGGCATCAGGCTGTCGGGCCCCGATGCTCTGCTGAGGCATAAGCTAATGACAAACCTCCCTGGAGAATCACTGGAGGGACTGACGACTGGCCTCTTGGGAGCTTCTCCTACTCCTCAGGACCAGTGGTATAGGGGACTCACTTGCCAGTCACCAACAGGGGGCAGTATCTAGAGGTTGTTTCCCCTGGCTCCTCACTGAGAAGGAACAAGGCAACCCCGGCCCCACTCCTGCTCCCTTCTCCTTCGGTGCCTGGATAGCTGTTGATATTTCAATGTAAATGCCCTGAAGTGTCAAGATTAGCAAGTGGAAGAGGATTTCAGAAGTAAACACATGCCTAACTCACAGAGCATGTAATATGGAAATATGCTTATTACTTTGGCACATAATAACTCTAATGCTAACAGTCCCGTAGAAGTGTAATTGCCGTGTAGTTTCTGTATATCACTGGGTCTCATGAGTTAGACCAGCGAGGTAGCTCCCGGGGGTTGGAGCGGAGCTATGATCTGACCTATTTCTTCTTGGCTTTATTTTCATTCCTATAAAATCTCTTGGAGGAACCTCCCTAAGATGTTCTTCCCTGCTTTCAGTCTCATTTTATGATATCTGGTTCTGCATTTTCCATAACTGAATTTCACCTGGGTCTCTGGTTACTCATCTTGGCTGACTTGCCTTTCTTTTTGTTGATGTCCTCGTCCAGTAGCAACACTGGGCTGGGGAGCTGGGTTGGGCTGGGTAGCCAAAGCAGATGTATAATGTGCACCAGAAATCATATTCATTGAGACAAAAATTACCTGTATCCTTTAATTTAATGTCCATTCTCCTACTTTCCTTAGCTACTAGTAGAGGAAGTCCTAAATATTAGTAGAAACTGTAAGTACCCAGAATAAACACTGCCCTTGCAGCAGCCTCCCTTGCAGCTATATGGCCAATTCCCAGCCAGTGGGGTATGAGCAGGTAGTGTGTACAACCTTTCAGCAATGCCCTTAAAAAGAAAGAGGGCACATGCTTCCCACTGAATGGAATCTAGACATGACAGTGGGAGCTGAAGCCACCATTGTGCACCAGAAATGGGAGTCAGGCTCTACTACACTGCCCCGCCCCCCCAACACCAGACTTGGTGACAGAGAAATAAACTCTTTCTTGGTTTACAACACTGCTAATTTAGGTCTTAGTCCCATGACCCTAAATGGAGATCTTCATTGTGAAGTATTTGGTGGAGGACTCTGTTGCTAACTTGCTTGGCTAAATGCTAACTGGGAGCTGGGGCAAAACACCATTGAATCGGGGACTGCTTTTTGTAAGAGCTCCCTCCAGTCCACGCTTGGCCCTGAATTTCTCCTTTGTGTCTTTGTTCTCCTTTGGCTGTGGCTGACAGCCCTGGCGACACTCTCAGGACTCTTGGGAGTCAAGTTTGAGAGCACAGCCAGGGGGCTGGTGAGGAGCTGGTGCCTGGCAGTCTTGTCCCAGCTCCCAGGCACATCCTTGCCATGGTCTGGAGGAGAGGAGAGAGTGCTGGGCTGAGGCTTCTGCCTCTCATCACCCAGCTGTGTGCACGCGAACAGCTCTTTCCTTCTGAGCCAAATGAGGGGGTTCTGCTGGATGATTTCCAGAACTTCTTCCAGCTTTAGCATGCTGTCGTGTGGCGATTCCATGACCAGCTCCATGGCTGCCATGTCATCTTCAGTTCACACAGCCAGTGACCTCAGGAAGGTCGGTCTGCATTGATGCTCACGGCTGAGAGGGACAGCGCTACTCATAATTCCCTCAGCCCTGAATGGGGTTCTGGCCCCCAAAAGCAGTGAGGGGAGAGGGGACAGGGGGAGGGCATGGGGGGATGACAATGGTAACAGGTAACGGGGTCCTCCTCTGGAGGAAACACACAACACACACGCGTGTGCAATCTGTGAGAACAACGTAATGCATTACACTAGAAATGTGCCCACGTGAGGGGGCAAAGTGTGGGCGAGCCCAGGCTGGGGGTGAGCACGGGTGCAGTGGAACCAACCCAGGTTGGCAGCCTGCTCTCCCCCTTACCTGCTTGCTAAACCTTTTGGAGCCTCAGTTTCCTCACTTATGACATAGAGATGCTAGAAAAACCCCCTTGAACGTGGGAAGGGAATGTATGGCAAGCAGCCAATACACCGTAGGTGCTGAGTAGCTTCTAGTTTCACTCTCTCTTTTTCTCCAGCAAACAGTGAGCTCTGATCAAGCATCCTGCTTAGTTTCCAGCTGACATTCCAATTCTCTTGCCCCCTGCATTTTTCCTTTTTCTGTATCTTTATTCCCTATGCTTCCCCTACCCGCCCCCCAAGCAAAGTTCTCCTATCATTTCTTCTTTTTAGAGGGCAAGAAAAGGTGGGTTTAGACAGATGCCCAGTGATATTTCAGAAGCTCTAATTAAGGGGAAGATTATGCATGCCATTTGAGTTTTAAAAGGGATTCAGATCAGAATGAATAAAATGCTCACTCTTCCCGTCTAACCCACTCACCCACACATGCCCTGGGGCAAGATAAAACGTTAACTCAGTTTCTTCACAGAAGGCATCACATAGCAGGTCATTCTGGTCAAAGGGACCCAGCAGCAGTTTTCTGGTCTGGGCAAATATCGGTTCTGTCCTGCGCCTTGCCTCTCGCCACCTCTTTCTTACTAGACAGAAGAAAATGACCGCACTGTGCTGCGTTTTGCCTTAAATAGAAGCTACAAATTTCTGTCCCATGAAGAGGTGGCAATGTGCCCCTGACTTCCACTCTTCAGAGAGGCAGCTCTTTTAGACTTGCTGAGAATCTTCGTTCATATCCACTTCTCACACCTGCCTCCTTTGCTGCCCACCACCTCACGAGGCTCCTCTCAGTTCTCCGGAAGCCACTGCCAGCCAGAACTCAATCCCTAAAGCAGTTACCCCCTCCTTCCATGAGTATCAGTTATGCGGACACACACGCACACACACGTGCACACACATGCACGCACAGTCCTGAAACGAAGGTCCCGATTACTGGTTCTATGAGTTATTCCGCCCTTGAGTGAAACATGCCATCCAGCTGCTTAGGGCTTGTGCTGTCAGCCTCTGGGACCCCATAAACATGGCTCTTTCCCTAGTCCTACTTTAAGATGCCAAAGGGTAGCTCCCCTTTCGACTGTGCCTTAGGCCCAGAGTCCTGCACCCCAGGTCCTCCTCAAGGAGCCATCCAAGTGTCACTGACGTCAACACCTCAGATCTTTTTTTCAAGTTCAAGAGTCCATTGCCATTGTTTGGGGAATCCTGGCAGCGGTATACAGGTGACAATGTAAAAGCTATCAGCTTAGAGACGGCACCATGGGAACCACCATGACATGTTCCACTTGTTAAAGAGCAGAGGGCAATGAGAAGTATCCGGAACCTTCGAGCCCTCTGAAGCCCCACTGTACTTTGGGGTTCTGCAAGCTCTTTTTGCTGACCAGGTATCAGCTTCCACATCTGTAAAAACGGGGACCGTGATGATGGACAATCTGCCGGGGCTGCAATGAGGAGAACCTTGTCAAAGTGGTTTTCACGTTTATCTGCCGATGAGAGTCAAACTCTCAGGTAGGTCCTGCGGAGGGAATTCTCTGGGTTCTTTTGCACTGTCCACCTAGGCCAGCCCTGGGCTGGAGACACTGCAGAGGTCAACGAGACTGTAAGGACAGGCCTCCACCAGGACGCTAGACGCTGGCCCCAAGCTCCTGCAGACCAGGCGGGCGTCTTGACTGAAGCTGGGAACCCCAGTGCTGCACCTGCTCAACCCACTCCCACGGGACCCTCGGCTTTTCATCCTTCTCATGGGTTTCCATAAAGCTCTCTCTTTATGGGGTTGGGGCTCCTGCATTTAGCTGTGGAATAAAGCGTGTTCTGATTGTTGTTGGCTCACCATTATTTTCTGCAGTCATTGTTTTCTTTCTTTCTTTTTTTTTTTTTAAAAAAAGAAACCCCTTTCCTTTTGCCTCCAGTAAGAGGGCGATACTGTAATTTTCCTCACTGCCTCACTTTAATGTGGCCAGAGGTCAGGCAAAGGAAGTCAGGCAGTTTTAGAAGAAAATACACAGCAACAAGTTGACCTTAGAAGAGCGCAGCGTTAACTCCCTCCTCGGGGGGATACATTGCTTCTGCAGCCTGGATGAAAGGTGAGGAAGGGCAAGTGATTATAGCCAGGTCTTCCACCTTGGTTCAAGTTCTTTTCCTAGTTAAATATGCATATTCCTATACCTGTACCTGCACCTATACCTGTACCTCCACCTGTACCTGCACCTATACCTGTACTTGCACCTATACCTACACCTATACCTGTACCTGCACCTATATCTGCACCTGTACTGGCACCTATACCTGTACCTGCACCTGTACCTATGCCTATACATAAAAACGTATATATATATATATATATATATATATTTTTTTTTTTAATTTGCTGGCTGGGTAAAGGAGCAGCCTTCTCCCCATCATCCAGTGCTCTTTACTTTCTAACATACCTTTATTTTACAGAATCCATTATCAACATTCCGAGCCAGGCCACCCTGGCAGGAGCTCTTAGCTGAGTAGAGTCACCTCCTTGTATTTTGCTGCCTACTTCCAATTTCCCATAACCCATTGCTTTCTGCCAGCCCTCCAGGGGTGGTCTCTAGTATCATTTCATCTCTAATGTTGTGAGTGGGTTAAAGCGATCATCTCTTTGGGTGCCTAGAATAACGAGTGCCCCTCTCTCTCTCCTCCTCTCCTTCCCTCCCCTGTCTTCCTGGCCCTCGGTTGGCTGAGAACAGTAGGAGTCCGTAACAGACAGCATGTCATCCATTCCTGACAGCCTCGGTGCTCTAATATGGGCCTGCCAAACCCATTACAGTAATGACAGCATTGCAGAATTAGAACATTCACTCCTACATAGAGAAGAGAAAAACTGGGAAGAGAGGGGGCAGGTTGCAATCTTGTGCTCTTTTGCTTTCTTTCTCTTTTTTTCCTTCTAAGATGTGGCATTGTTTCTTTTCCTTTTATTCCATTAAAAGGAGAAGCCAGGGCACAGCCGTGTATCCCTAACTCAGCAAACACGTTTTCAGGGACGATGATGGCAAAACTGCTTGGGTCTTGGGGAACCATCCGGAGGAGATGATTGTGCCTCATGGTGACCAACAGGACCATTCCATTATCTTTTCCCCAATCAGGCAGACACTCTTTGCTGGGGGCTTCAATAACCTCAACAGGCACTTGCAGAATTAATTTTTCCACCCGGGGCTGGAGGCGTGGGGAGTGGGGGTGGGGAGGGCTGGTTTGTGGAACTTAACGATCAGCTTTCTAACTGGGATCATAAAATGCTGATGATAATTACAATAATTAAAGTGTTTTGCTTATAGTAATTAGTTTCCCCCACAGAGGTAAGAGAAAATGATTGTTCCATTTCGCATATGGGCAAACTGAGTCACAGAGAGCTCATTCCATGTCCCGGGCAAAGATACCTGGGTCAAGGACAAAGTACAAGCCCTGTATGACCACAAGAGGCTGGTCTAGGCACGTCATTTAAGGCTCGCATAGGGCAGGTGTGCTGGGGTGGCCGGATTGTGGCTGAGGACGCCTTCGGCATAAGGCACACAGGGCTGACACACCCAGAGCTCCTGCTGAGTGCGGGAGGGGTTGGAACAGGTACTTGACACATATTGGTGGAAGGGCTGGGTTTTCCTGGGGTTTGTCTCAGGCTCAAGTGGGAAGACAGAGGGACCAAGGGTTCACACCTGGACATAAGCAGAGAAAGCAAGTCTCAGAATCAGCCTCTCGCCCTATGCCTTCTCCACAAGGCCCCAGCTCAAGGGCCAAAGGACCTTTTGAAAAGGCCAAGGGTATATCCTACCAGATCGGACAAGAGGGAGCTGGCGGCATCCCTGGGGTAAGGAGCGGAGTTCATGCCACCAGCAAGCAGGCTCCAGAAGAGTCAAGGGGGCCTGCAGAACTCTTGCCTCAGCTGGCCACAGAGTCAGCATCCGGGACAGATACTCCCAGGACTGCTGAGGCCAGGATGTGCACAGACAATGGACTCCTGAGCAGCATGGAACAAGGGAATGCGTCCTGAGTCTTAGGTGTGAAACCTCTCCCAGCTCAGTTGTGACCTTGGGCAGGTTTCTCCTGTTCCCTGAGCCTTAGTTTGCCTGTGAATGGAGATAATCAGTACCAGGCAGCTGTAGGGATTGGGTCTGGGAAGCACTTAGCCCAGTGCCCAGAATATCATGACAGATAAACATTAGTTCCCTTCTTTTAACTCTTTATAGGACCACCTCAGACATTCAATCAACCAACAGACGTTTATTAAGAACCTACTATATGAATAACCCGTGTTAGAGAAGTTTAAGAGAAACCTGTCCACAAGGTTGCAAGGAAATGATGGATGTTGAAAGACAACATAGAATTCTCTGCAAATGTTAGGTGATGCTGTGTGGCTGGCAATTTGGTTGGCAAGATAAAGCTCAGGCACAAAAACTCTCAGAAGCCAATGCAAGGCATGACTAAGTGAGTGATAAATTGTCTCATGAGAATGATATCTCTAGTGTCCCCATCAGCTACAGGATGAAGTCCCAATAATCCTCACGATACACAAAGTCCTGAAGGGTATTTGGTCCCTGAACTTCTCTCTATCCTCAAAACATTATGGTTCTTCATAGTAGCCTTTTCCAGCAAATACCATTCATTTATTCCTTCTATCCATCCATTCATCCATCCATCCATCCATCCATCCATCCATCCATCCATCCATCCATCCATGCATCCATCCACCCATCTATCCATTACACAAATACTGAGTGCTTCCAATATGCTGACCCTGGAAAGGCAAGTGGATCAGTCAGGGAGGCCGAGGAACTCAGGAACTTATGGTTTTGTGTGCGTAGAAGAGACAGATAATATAAAGAAGTAAATATCAAGATAGATTCAAATAGTGAGAGGTGCAAAAGAGAAAGTAAAACAGAGTAATGAGATAGCGAGTGCCCAGAGGTAGGGTTGGGGGGCTACTTAATTTGGGGTGGTCAGGGTAGTTGCTTGGAGGATGTGACATTTCAGCTCAGACCAGTGGGGGTGGGGTGGGGGTAGAACTAAGGAGAGAGAGTACCAAACAGATGGAACATGAGTGCAAAGGAAAGCAAGGGCATTCCCGAGGTGGGACTGAACTTGATGTCCTTGAGGAACAGAAAGAAAGCTGCTGTGGCTGAAGCATGGGCATGGGCAAAGGCGGAGCACGGTGTGGGATGATGTCAGAACAGAAGGTGGAGGTCTCTGCATGCCACGGCAAGGAACTGAGCTTGCTTTCTATATGTGGGAGCCAGGGAGATGTCTTAAGCAGAGAAGTAAACTGATCTGCTCATATTCCAAAATTGTTTCAGATGGTTACTTCCTGTATTTTCCAAGGCACGTTTTCCTGCCTCTGCAAAGGCTATTCCCTGGGCTGTGCATTCCTCATCTCGTTGACCTATCAAACTCTTACCCAGATTTTGAGATCTGCCTCAAGCATCTCTTCCTCTGTGAAGAATCCCTGACCTCCTGGCAGGCCTGCCAATCACTCCTTTTCCTTGTTCCCATGCTTTGTCTACCTCTCCAACAGAGCATGCTCTCAAAAGGTTGCCTTTATCTGCTTACAAGTGTCTCCTCTAGCAGAGGGCCTGGAATATGGTAGGGGCTTAATAGATTTGATACGGGCCAGTAGTCAGGGTAGGCTCTATGGCAGCAAATCATGAAGGATGGATAGAATTTTGATAGATGATAAAGAGAGGCTAGAGTCACTCAAATCCTGCAATATCTGCTCAACTGAACATGAGACATGATTGGAAAGATATTGCCATCAAGAAAGGGAGCCCACCCTCAGTGGAAATCATGAGACCCTTCTTCTCTCCAGTGTGCAAGAAAATGGGCAATTCATGACAAATGATAGATGTTGATTTGCATGCGATCTTCATGCATTTCGCATATTTCTATTTACCATCAAAATGCATGGGCAGACTTTTCAATCTCCTAGTTCATTCCATCCTACAGTCCTTCATTTATCAACTTTTAATTAGATGTCTCCTTCCTGGCCTGCATTGCTTGGCCTTTGGAAAATTCAGAGGTCCTTGGGAACTCATGGACTCCGGCTCTCAGAATAGAGGCAAAACGCTACTGGGGTTTCCAGCTGGGGTTCTGGAATCAGACAAGGTGGGCCTGCTTTTTAACTCTGTTGAGTTATAACCTCTCTGAACCTTCATTTCCTCATTCATAAAATCAGGGTAATACTACATGCCTCTTAGGGTAGGCTTGGCATTCAGAGTGCAGTGAACACTAGCTGTTGATTATTATATTTTTTCACAGCTCCTTCTATGAGAGGATTTGCAGATCCCATTCAAAAACCCTGGCTGGACTTTGTGTAGGTGTGTCCAGCTTTCTACCTTCCCAAATTCCAAGGCTTCAAGAGTCTGAATTAACCTGAGTTGGGTGGGGGCATTCTGAACCTCTCTGCTTTCTGCCTGCCAAGGCCCACCTCCGTTTGCTTCCCCATTTGCAAGCAGAATCCACCTACTGACTTCCTTTCTCTTCTCTTGCCTTAATATGCCCCAGAGCGATCATAAATTCATTTTCCCCTCTGCCCTATGACTCCCGGAGAAGTCTTCCGTTGGATCCCAGGACTGTTGCTTCTTCCCTGCTCTCCAGTCATTTCTCTCTTCCTGTCATAATTGTCACAAAAAGCATTTGGGGTCGGTGAGTGGGTTGCGAGCACTCAGACACCATGTACTGTGTGATTCATTTGCGCCAGGGGATTCTGAATAGATAATAATCGTCTGCAAATGGCAATTAACAGAATCTTTAAAAAAATGCCTTGATGGTTATAAAACGGAAGGCGAAACACATCATGGCTTCTTGTTGCAAGTAATTACTGAGATGGGCTGTTAGGCATAGGTTTTGAATGATCTGATATTTCCACCCAATCAAACTGAACGGCAGACGTTCTGCCAACTTTCCGTCTGTGACCCCTGGACATCCTCAAATGGCATTTGAGGAAGACACACTTTGGCTTCTTCCTGAAGCCCTTTCCTCCGCTCCAAACTCCAACCCAGGGCAGGAAAGGAAATTGAAAACCCATCAGGGGAAGCGGCTGTGGCTCAATCAGTAGGGCTCCCGTTTACCATATGGGGGGCCCCGGGTTCGGTTCCCGGGGCCTCCTGGTGGGGGCAGGCCCGCCCGCACGGTGTGGTTGGCTGACCCAGCGAGCACAAGCAGCAAGGGGGGGATAAATCAATCAATAAATAAAAATCTTAAAAAAAAAAAAAAAAAAAAAAAAAACCCATCAGCACCCTTTGAGAATGGCAGGGGCAGAAAGAGGAAGTCCCATTTATTAAAGAGCTCCAAGCCCTGTGGGAAGGGCTCATGATCTCATCCTAGGCTTAAACAATAGCCCAAGGAAGGTTTATCCCCTCATATTATTTTGTAAAAAACAGATGAGAAAACTGAGATTTAGGGCGGTTAAATGACTCGCTTGAGGCACTTTGCTAATATGTAGCAGAAATAAGAAGTGAACTTAGAAGTCCCTGATTCCAGAGCCCAAACTCTTTTCCACTATCCAATATTCCCTGCTCTTCTCCCCCATAGTATTTAAAATTGTTATTAATTATCCGTTCACCTAATTATTTGTTTGCCTCCTTTCCTGGATCCTGTATGCTTTATCAGGTCTAGAAGATACTTCTGTCTTCTGAACTCTACAGCTAGAATCCATCCCACTGCCTGCGGGAAGCTAATGACTATTTGGTGACTGAATGGCTGGCTTCCTCTGGTGGAGATGAGTCATCTGATGGTCAATCTGCATCTTTATTAAGAAGTGTTTTCACGTGGTGCAGAGGCTTTGGGGCTGGCTAATCCAGGTAGATGTGGTTTGTGTATTGCAGGAAGCTACCTTGAAACAAACCTGAGGCCCATCGCTCCAACTCCTTTGTTGACAGGCTGAGTCTCCATTAGCAGAGGAGGTGTCCTCTTGCCTTATCCACATCCAAATCTCAGTGACCTCCTGTCTCCCTAAACCCCCTCCTTGGCCCCCTGCTTCCTGTCCAAGGCAGAGGGGCAGTGGTACTCACGTGATCCAACATTTCTCTACCTGCCCAGAGAGCATGGAGGCTCCAGGCAATTCCGTGGGCAGACGAAGCAGTGCAGGTCCTCTTTTATGGGTCAGCTCTCGTCTATCCCAGACTATTAAATCTGCCAGGCCGAGTTTAGATGGTTTTGATGTTAGATCGTTGGACAGACACAATACGAATGTGAAAAATGGTAAGATTTGGGGTGCAGGTGGGGGTTCAGGAAGAATCCCCATTTCTTCCTGTTCAATTTTGGCAGGACCAGATCCTCAAACAGTGAAAGCATTTCTGGGGTAGGGAATGGCGAGCAGTATGCAGGCAGGTGAACCACCAAGCTCAGCAGCTTCCCGAGTCAGGGAGGGATGGGCTGTCATTCTAAGGGGTCTGGGGAGGAAGCTCAGCACCTCCTCTTCCAACATGCTTTGGACAACTATGTTATTGCAAGGGCTTGAAATGCAGTGTCTTATCTGAGCCAGCCAACATGGCTCAGGGGGCAGGGGAGCAACCTGGGGTTGGGAGGCAGGGAGAACAAAGGTGGGTGGCAAGCTGCTAACTGATGTTTTTCCAAAGACACCTTTGCCCTAACCCCCAAAACCTGGACGACTTCGGGGCAGTGCTGGGAAGGTGTGGCTTGGAAACTGCCCACGTCAGTATTTCTCAAAGTGTCGCCTGCATATCACCCACAAAAAAAACAGCCACTTGGGAGACTTCTAAAGCATGCAGCTTCCTGGAGCAGAGTGACGGTTCTTTCTGCCGCCTCCTGCGCAGGGGGTGTGTCCTTTCAGGACCCAAGGAACTCTTTACCGTGCTGCTTAGGTTTTAGGGCCCTTGCCTCCAACCCCCACCCCTAACCAAAAGTGTCTGATTTTTTACAGATGGGGCTGGGAAGCTGCTCGGTTGACAAGCTTCCCAGGTGAGTCCTGGGAACCTCGAGACTTGAGAACAAGTGAAGTTTTGTTGTCTGAAGTCCGCGAGGGGTGGGGATCTGATGCTGTGCCATCATTTGGTGGCATCGGTAATCTTGGGAAAATGGCTAAGGGTATTCTGGTTCTCTAAAAAGACCCAAAAGGGAAAGAGCTGTGCTGCCTCTCATTTACCAGAGCCACTAGACTCTTAGAATCCTGGAGATGAAGGAATTGGAGAAGTCACTGCCGTTGCAGATCTTGCTTTTATTGGCCTGAGGGAGCCTGGGTCACCAGAGATGGAAATAATGGAAACAGCTCACTCTTCTCTTTTCCAGGGAGGGCACCAGCCTCTGCCCTAGGGAGGGCGTTGGGCTGTGCGTGTGAGTGTGTGAATATGAATGTGTGGGTGTGCTTGTGGTGTGTGTGACAGCGTGCATGTGCGAGGTGTGGCGAATGTGTGTATGGTATGACAGTGTGTGTGTGTGTGTGTGACTATGTGAGATGTTTGTGTTGAGTGTGTGTGCATGTGTGTGTATCTGAGCCCATGTGAGCATGTGAGTGTGAGCATGAATGGCTGTGTGTGTGCTGTCTGTGGGGAATGTGTGTGAATGTGTGCATGAGTGAGTGTGTGTGTGTGCTCCTGGGAGCTCCTTGGAGGCTGGGGCCCACAGATTTTATTCATCTTCGTTGTCCTGCCTCGAGTACCAGACCTGGCAAGTAGTGAATGTTTAGTGCATTCCTGATGACAGGGCAAATATTTTGTGACTCTAAATTATTTGGGTACTTATGGGAACCTCCAAAGGTCCTGGCAGGAGGACACACCCGAAGCACAAAGAGGTTGCCCCTCTCTACACCCCCTACACCGAGCATCTTGGCAAATAGGAATGGGGACAGGGAAGACGGTGACAGGACTCTGCTCAGAAGCAGGCATGATGGGGGTGCTGGGGGTGAAGCAGAGGGAGCATCAAAGCCAGGAGGGAGGAAGGAGGGGCAGTCACTTGTTCAAACACCTTCCTCATGGCTGGCACCTGCTAGCTGCTTGGGAATAGGGTCTAACATTTAATCCTCATGTCAAGGGTCAACGTGAAAATGTAGAGAGTAAAGCTTTTATTATTTAAACAAATGAAGGAGTAGGAAACAGAGCTAAGGGTTGGGAGCAAGGGCCCTAAGATTTAAGAGCTGCTTAGGCCCTGGGAAGGAACCCCAGGTCTGCAGGAAGAGGCAAGATGTCCATGCTAGAGCCCTCTGGAAGGTGCCAAGAGCCTGTGCGGGTGGGTCTCCTGGGGCAGCAGACAGGGGTCTCCTTGGTCTTTGGGATGGGCTCTGCCCTAGGATAGGCAGAAGGAGGGACCGTGGACGTTGTCTGGCCTAACGTCAACTTAAGGCATGTTGCTTTAGCTGTCCGTGCTTGAACTATGGCACTGTGTGTGTGTGTGTGCGGTGTGCCAATGGCGTTGGCGGCAGTGGGGACACGGCTGCAGCTGCAAGCTCCTTTGTGGCAGTTTGGCATTGTTTATGAATTCCAAAAATAGTTATTAGATTATGTTTTGTAAACTGGTCTGTCTGAAGTTTCACTTTTACTTAATTAAATTATTATTAGGGCTTTGACTAAGCCACTTTGCAGGAGGGCGTTGAGTCCCTATCCCTTGGTGGCAAAAGACAGAGTTGGGAGTTTTGAGCTGGAGCCTAGGAAGTAAGCACGCAGAGGAGCAGAGCAACTGAGCCCAGAGAGAATCGAGCCCTGGGGAGAGAGACAGAGCCTAGAGGGCCTTAAGAGGAAGAGGAAGGTTGAACGTTGGCAGCCATCTTGCTCCAACACGTGGCAATAGACTGGTGAGGGAAGTAACTTAACGCTTTATGGGCTCGTAACTGTAAGCTTCTACCCCAAATAAATACCCTTTATAAAAGCCAACAGAGGGAAGCGGCTGTGGCTCAATCAGTAGGGCTCCAGTTTACCATATGGGAGGCCCCGGGTTCGGTTCCCGGGGCCTCCTGGTGAAGGCAAGCCCGCCCGCACCGCGTGGTTGGCTGACCCAGCGAGCACAAGCAGCAACGGGGGGATAAATGAATAAATAAATAAAATCTTAAAAAAAAAAAAAAAAGCCAACAGATTTCTAGTATTTTGCATCAGCATCCCTTTGGCTGACTAATATACTCCTCTACCTCAACACTGCATTTTCATGACCAGTGCATCCTGGGGGGGGGGGGGGGCAGAACGGAGCCTCAGTTAGGAAAACCCTCCTTGGTACAGCTGAGCCCTGGGGTTGGCTGGTTTCTCCAGGGCAGTGCTCCTTGGGAGATGCTCGCCCAGCTTCCCAGCCAGTGGGATCTGCATCCTAAATGGAAACCAAACCCACAACTCTGGTTCTCAAGTTGCTGTTCCTGCCACTGGCTGCTCTGCAACCTGCCTGGGACGGTGCCTGGAAGCGGCTCCGCCCCTGTGCACCCAGGGACCCATCCACCCCTGCTATACCCCAGAACTCCCGAAGGCGATTTACCTTAATAAATAAACAGAGTGTCCCTATGTCTTTATCCTAAGCCTGTGGGGCAAGCAACAAGCACCCCACCCCCACCCCAGGTCCCAGAACACCTCCCCATCCTTAGAAATCACTGCATTTCACCTCCCGGTTGTTCTGCAAAAGAATAAGTACTCCCTGGGAGGCAAGCAGAAGGAGCCCTTTGCCAGATGCGCTCACTTAAGGAGTAGATCGATTTAAAAAATTCAGATAGATGCGTTGGAAGTTGGTTCCCGACAGCAAAATGGAATTCTCCCCAGTCCCACTGAGTTAAGCACCAAGTTACATATCTTTCTGCCCAGCATGGATGCTTGTGATAAAGAAAACTTTGTATTGGGGGCAAAGGCTGGTAACTCCCTGATCAGGGTGCCCCTTTCACTCTCCATGAGATAAATAGGAGTCCTGGGACAGTAGCACTCCCCTCTCCTCCTCCGATGGCTGTGGCTGTGTTTGTCTCCCCACTTCTGAGCTCAAATCAGGGCTGTTCATCTGACCCACTGCTGCGTCCTCAGACACTGTTAGAGTTCCTGGCACATAGTAGGTCCTCAAGAAATATTCCCAATCTAAGAATGCCTTCAATGAACCAGGTGCTGGGAAATACTGTATGTTTGTGACTTTTAATTTTCATTTTTAAGCCTCACACCGATCTCAGAGGTTGCATTTCACAGATGAGGGATCTGCCTTCAGGGAGCTGAGCTGGGGTTTGAATTCCCGTCTTCTCAAGCCGAGCTTGGGGCTCTCTCCCCCCTCACCCTGGCAATGTCCCTGTCCTTTATGCCTGAAGAACTCAGGGAAAGAGGCTGCTTCAAGACCCCTGGCTCTCTGGACTTGGGGGAGGCGGGGTACAAGGGGATGAGGGGTCATCGGCCCTTCCTGAGAGCCAGGGCCTGGATTGGGTCTGGAGTCCAGTAGCCTGCGGCACTGGGGGCAGTCAATGATGGGAAGAAGACCATGACACTTACCTTCCAGGTGGTAGTGAGAATAAATGCAGTGACGTCCACGAACGCGCCTCATGGTTGTCATGTGCTATAAAAATAGATTTGAGCAGAAATGTGGTGGTGCAGAGCACGGCCTGCAAGACCCAGTCTATGTTTGGTTTTGCTCAGAAAAGCAAACACCAGGGCTAACCAGGCTCCTTGAGAGAGGTCTCTCCAATGAGCCAATGCAGGGTGTCTCTGAAAATGTGGGGAATAATTTAACTTTGGTCGAAAGAGTCTCTGGGGCCAACCAGTGACTTCAGGGTCATGGACATCAACTGTTGAAACTTCCTGGTAGTCCAAAGAGAACAGGAGAAATTGTATAGTGCAATACCACCTCCCTCCTGTCCTTCCCTATTGGAAGTATAATCAGAGAGCCCTGGTGCATGGGCTCTTGTTTGGCCTGCAGTGCCTAGCTGATGTCCAGGACAGCAGTGACCGTGGCAGGCTTCTGCCAAGGCTGGAGGAGTTGGATTCAGCAACCTCAGATGCCCTGTGTGGCTTCTTGAGAAATGTCAGCACTGCCATCTGTGAGCTGTCCTCAACCCCAAATGTCAGGAGAGATTCTTTCTCCTTTCCAGAGGGTCTTGCGACATCATAACCAGCTGGACCGCGGTTGTCGGAATGCCCGATGTCCTGGCACTGGACTCTACTTTCACATGGCAGAGTAGCGCTTGCTAAGTGTTTGTCATGCACGTGTTCTGTTTCCCCAGCACCCTGAGGGAGCAGGAGCAAGATCTTTCATTTTCTGGTACCTCCAGAGTACCCCCCCCAAACACCCAGCAGAGTGCTGAGAAGAGAGGAGGAGCCCACTGCTCACATCTGTCCCCACTCCCTAATTTTCTGAATGAGAAGCCAGGCCCAGAGATGCTCAGTGACCTTTCCAAGGTTCCATGGCCGGTGACAACAGTGATTTTCAGCCTGGGGTGATTCCGTGCCCTCCAGAGGACATCAGGCAGGATCTGGAGCCATATGTGATGATCAGGACTGGGAGGTGCTATTGACCTCTAGTGGGTAGAGCCCAAGGAGGCTGCCAAACAACCTACAGTGCACAACACAGCCCCTTTCCCACCACCAAGAATTACCTGGCCCCAAATGTTGCACGTGCCAAGGAAACCCTGCCCCAGAAGTAAAGGAACAACATGTACAGAGGCATCAAGTGGTATGAGGGTCCGTAAGGTCTAGTTCAGGGGTAAAGCAGGAGTATGGAGCTGCCGATGGCAATGGTAGGAGGTGTGGCTCAGTGGAGATTGGAGCCAAAGAGAGAAGAGTCTTGTACATCAAAGTACAAAGATTTGCTCTGTAGACAACAAAGGCGTCTTGGGTTAGCTGAAGGGCCAGACTAGAGTTGACTTCCATCACAGTTGACCTTTCCACTTTTCCAGGCTGCCTCTTTTCCTACTATCTGCTTAGACAAGACAAGAATAGAGTATGGAGGGCCCATCGGATGGCTGACAAGCAGAACTACAGCAGCCCAAAGCAAGGTGCTTTTTAATCACCTAAAGGATGCAATTCAGACTCCGCTGGGAACCCATAAAGCCATTTAAACATTTCCATCGCTTATTTACCTACCAAAGCAAATGATAAGTCTTTATTGTAGATGGGTCTTCCTGTTAGAGTGCAAGCTCCTTTAGGGCAGGGGCCATGTTCAAATTGCCCTTGTATCGCTAGGAATAGTGGACATATAAAGGATGATGGTTGAATGAATGAAGCAACGGACGGCGTAGACCAACTCGCTGCTCAGTTGTAAGGGTGAGCTTCCCCCGTTCTCCATTTTTAATACATAAGAAATGCATGCTCCTTGTAGAAAAAAAAAAACTATAGACAAACTTGAAAGAATAAAATAAAAATTATGCATTCCCCGTGATCCCCACCCTGTGATAAATACGTTTAACATTTCAGTGGCTAGCCCGCTGCCCTTTTGAGGGCTGCATATTCATGAGATTCGCACACATATATTTTTCTTTTTAATTAAAATGGGATCATAGTATACATATTGTTCTGTATCCTGCTTCTTCACTTTAGAAATATATTGGGAACAAGTGCAAGGGGAGGCCAGATAATCTGTCTGGAAGTTGTGTTTGCATAGCAGTCACCCATTTTGATTTAGACCGTATCTTTGTAAAGGGGCTAAATCAGTGTGAACATCTTTCCATATTCATAAATATGCTTCTCCACCATAGCATTTAATGGCTGCAAACCATTCTACGAGACGGTGGCACCATCCTGTATTAAGCCAGTCCTCAATTGTTGGATTTTGTATTACTTTGACATTTTTACTATCACAACCAAGCTGCGATAAATACCCTTTCGCAAAATCTTTGCTCACATCCCTAATTTTCCCTTAGTTTGAATTTCTAGAGTAGGAATTGCTGGAATAACAACAACAAAAAATGCATATTTTACAGCTTTTGAAAAATAGATTTACACTGCTTTCCAGAAAGTCTGTCCCAACACCCTCCCCAGTGGTGTATGGAGGGGTGTGGGGGGGAACATGTCAGTTCTTTTTGTACAAAAGCTGTGATGTAGGGTCCGTGGAAATAGCAGCATGAGCTGTTTCAATTCCATTCAAGGATCCATATCTATCATTTCGGCATGGAAGAACTGCCATTTTTATTAATTTATAGCCTGCCAGATGTGTGCACTCAGTTTTGGTAGAAGGAGCTATGTAGTTTACATGCTTGTGAACTGACCCATGAGATCATACATGCAAAGCACTAGCACCGTGCGTAGTATACAGCAGGTACTCAGCAAACGTTCCTGCCATCCAGGCCCATAGTAGTTGCTGCAGCCATAGCCTCGATCTTACCTGGATGGCTTTATCCTGCCTCTTGCCTTTATCTATTGCCAGAATGATTGATCAAAAAGGCAAAATGGGCCTTGTAACAGGACGTTGCTCCCCATTATCCACACGCTAATTTCTGGACTCCATATCAAGGCTTACTGGGCTCCACGATCCGCCTCTGGACCCACTTCAGCTCCCGGGGATCTCCCACACCTGCCCGTGGTCCAGCCTGCTCTACGGATGGGTCTCTCAAGAATATCCAATGCTTCCTTCCTCCCTGACTTGGACCATGGTCGTTCTTGCTTCCCGAAGCATCTTGGTTTCCTTTCCTTCTTTGCTTGTCTAGAGAACTGCTGGGAAATCTATGTTAACACCCTTTTCTACCTACTCCATGTCAGCAAAGCTATTCTTTCATTCTGGGTTCCCAGAGAATCTTGCTCCATCACTCATATAACATGTCTGCTCTTATATGGCAATTATTGCTTTCATGAGTATCTCCCGAACTAGATTGTTTAGAATCAGGACCATGTTTTACTTGCGTCCATATTCTCAGCAGTTGGCACCGAGTTTAGCATATAGAAGGTGCCTAATAAATGCTTCTTGAATGGATGAATGAAAAGATAATCCCCTCCTTCTTCCCGTCCCTCCCTCCATCCTCTCTCTCCCTCCCCTCTCTTCTTTCCTCCTCCTTTCATCTCTCAACACCTTGTCTACAGCAGTCACTACAGTGGAAGGTGGTTAGAGTCATCACAGAGTTTTCTTATTCTTATTGTGCTCCAGGTTTCATGAACGAATGGCCTACCATAAAACTCCCCTTCGGGGACAATGCTGAACCAATGTGTTTTGCCACCATCTGTAGCTTCAGGAAACACAGAACTGGTGGTGAATGGAGAGGAAAATCTCTAGGTCAGTCAACAGCGGCAGAGCAAATGGAGCAGCTGGAGGGGGCGGCTCGGCTGAATCTGGTTTCCCATCCTGGTAGGGGAGGAGTTCCCCATTATGGGCGGAAGGGAGGCCTGTAGCTCAGAGACCAGAAATAGGAGAGACAGCACAAGCAGAGGGATCTAGAGGCATTAGGAGAAGCACAGAGAGAGCTGAGGAGGGAGGGATTCAGACTCACTGAAAGGAGAACAGGGAGAGGCTGCAGACGAGAGGGAAGAAAACGAGGGAGCAGCGGAAAGCCAAGCGAGCGTGGGCGTGTACGCCGCGATCGGGTGAGGAGCATCTTCTGCTGAATACACCGGGAAGTGTTGTGCAGGAGATAGCCTCAGCTTTTTACTCCATGTAATTAATTACTTTATGGCTTTAAATAAAAACCAGCTCTTCACGGGGAAGCCTGACAGGGTTTCTTTTAACTTAATGTTTGCTGAACCATCCCTTCTATCTCACTTACCTGATGTGGAACATATGCTGGGATCAGAATGACAGAGAATAAATCACCAGATTTGCTTGGCTTCTTTGAAAAATGAATTTGGGGGCTGAGATTTCTCATCAGTATATATCTTCCCTGAGCAGCCTCCTGACAGGGCACCGAGCTTGGCGTATGTCCTGTGCAGAGGTGAACGGGTTTTCAGAGGTGACCAGATGCCCACATCTGGCAACACATCTAACATGTCGGGAATCGGGACAGGCCACCTGTGCTGGGCTGACAGGTGTCTCGAGGGTGGGTTTGGGAGCCTGCTCAAATCTCAGGAAGAGGATAGAATTGTGGTATCTGCATTCATTCAAAAACTATATTCAGCTTTTTCATATGCATCAGAAACCTGGTCCAGCAGGGAGGCTTAGCGTCATGGTGGATGTGTGGGGTGGGGTCTGGGCTGTGGGATCAGCAAAGCCTGGGGTGAGGCTGGATGCTAGCTGTCCCAATGGTGGTCATGAGTGGGCGTCTGTCTCGTCATCTATAAAATGGGACAGAAACATCTCTATGGCTTAATTTCTAAGTTCAAATGTTGGTTTTCCTCTCCCCACCCTCCTTTTCCCATTCACACTGTCGGGGTCTGTGAGTTATAAAGTTGCAGCACCATGCTTGGCCTATCAGGGATGCTAATTAAAAGTGCCTTTCTCTTCTCTGGCTGTACTCAAGGATGAACAAGCCACTGTCTCTGTCCACAGGGAGCTCCCAGGCCTCTGGGCCAAGACCAAGGGAGGATCTGGGAATCATGTTCAACTCTGGGAATACTGGACCAAGGTGAAGAAGGTGGGTGTGGAAATGTGCATGGTGTAGGTCTGAGAGGGGGTGATGTTTTTCCCCAGGGCTTTTTCTATATCTGCTCAACTCTATAACAAGCAGTCTTGGAAGAGAGAAGTGGGTGGGAGAACAAGCTCTGTGTTAGGACCTTGGTTCCTGACCTTTCAATTTAATATCCTTGTGATGTTGAACAAATAAGTTAATCTTCCTGGGCATCTGTTACCTCATCTCTACAATGCGGAGGTGAGTTGGATTGGATACATATATTTTTAAATTGCTTTTTAGCATTCCTTTTCGGATTATAAAAGTCATGTATATGCATTATCCAAAGCTTGGAAAATACATAAAAGTATAAACCAGATAATTAAAAACACCCATTATTTTTACACCCAGAGAAAACCACAGTTAGTATTTGGTTACATTCTGCTTTTTTGTGCATACTGTTGAGCAGAGTGAAATTATACTGTATATATAATGTGTATCATGCTTTTTCTTCCCCTTAATGTTATATTGTTTTAAGCATTCTCTTTGTATCATTAAAAAAAATACATGGGTCTCATTTTTAAGGTTCTTTCTCACACTAAAATTCTATGAAGAATGGGGCTCATTTCCCTTGCTATTAAAAGCATTTGTTCTGCAGCAGCAGGAATCATCTTGGAGGAAGTGCCTTGAATGGAGCCTCTCCGTTTCCTTTGGTCCATGCCTCATGAAAGCAAAACGAAGGGCTCCATGATCAACCTGGTCCACAAGTGTTCTTTGGTCACCTGAGCTCTCTAGAATCAAAGGGAACTGCGAAGCTGCTTTTTTTTCTTTCTTTTTTTTTTTTTTTTTTTTTTTAGTTTACCAGGAGGTCCCGGGAATCGAACCCGGGTCCTTCCATATGGTAGACAGATGCCCAACCATTTGAGCCACATCTGCTTCCCTGAAGCTGCTTTTGATGAATCATCAAAATTCCCTAAACTTCCCTTGGTCTTCTCCCCTGGCTACTAATGTTTGAAATTCCTTTATCAGAAAACAATACCAATTGCTATAAAATTAAAATTAGATTTAACTTTATATGATTTGGGGGAAAGTTAACACTCAGACTAAACTCACTCTAAAATAAAGGCAGATATAACACTATGGGCTCAGCATGTATTTCCCCCTTTGCCCAGCTTTCCTATCAATTACAGTCAGCCCATGATACTATGTTCTGGCCATTGGCATGCGGGTGAAGTAATGAAAGTAACGTCCAGGTCTGAGTCTTAAAAATTCCTGTATGGGAGAGGATTTGGCTCAAGCAGTTGAGTGCCTGCCTCCCACACGGGAGGTCCAAGGGTTTGTTTCCTGGTCCCTCCTGAAAAAACAAAAACAAACAAGGAAAACAAATGATCAAACCAACTCAGGGAAGCCAATGTGGCTCAGTGGTTAAGCACTGGCATCCCACATACGAGGTCCTGTATTCAATCCCCGGCCCCCAGTACCCCCCCCAGAAAAAAATCCTGTATGAACCTCTGGGACACCATCAAACACATATATATGCATTATATGAGTCTTAGAAGGAGATGACAAAGAGAAAGGGGTAGAAGGAATAGTCAAGGAAATAATAACAGAAAACTTCCCAAACATAGCAAAAGACATGAATATGCACATCCAAGAAGAACACTAAACAGGATACACTTGAAGAAAACTATGTCCTGTCACATAGTGAACAAACTGTTGAATGGAAAGGGGAAGGAAAGAGTGCTGAAAACTGCAAGACAAAAGCAATGTGTTACGTACAAGGGAGTCCCAATGAGATTAAGTGTGGATTTCTCATCAGAAGCCATGGGAGCAAGAAGGCAGTGGGCTGAAATACTTAAAATACTGAAAGAAAACTAATGCCAAGCAAGAATTTTATATCCAGTGAGACTTTGTTTCAAAAATGAGGGTGAGATTATGACATTTCCAAATAAACAGAAGGTGAAGGAGGTCATCACCACTAGACCTACCCTACAGTCAATGCTAGAAGTTCTTCAGACTGGAAGGAAAGGACCCTAGACAATGGTTCAAAGCAGTATAAAGAAATAAAGAAATAAAGACTTCCAGTAAAGGTAACCAGTAAAGGTTATGTAATAGTAAATACCAGTACTATTAACTTGTAATTTTTGGTATGTAACTCTACTTCTTACCCTCTTACAGGTACTAAAATGCAAATACATAAAAGGTAATGATAAATCTATGCTTTTGGACATAACATGTTCAAAATTATAATTTATAACAAGTAAAAACATGGGGGGATGGAGGGACATAAGAACAGTGTATGTGTACACTATTGAAGTCAAGTTTGTATCAAATCAAATATGATTGTTATATATTTAGGATGGTAAATTTTTAACTCCATGGTAACCACAAGGAAAATATATAAAAAACATATCCAGACAGAAATAAGAAGGCGCTTATCATGGCACAATCCAAAAAAATCAAATAAGTATGAAAGTAAGCATTAATGGAAGAATTGAGAGAGAAAAAAGGTGTAAGACTTACAAAGGCTAAATAGCAAAGGGGCAGAAGAAAGTCCTCATTATTAGTAGTGACTTGTAAATGGATTAAACTCTCCAGTCAAAAGGCAGAAATTGGCAGCAGGGATAAAAAAGCATGGCCCAAGCATATGCTGTTTATTTATTTATTTTTTTTTTTAAGATTTTATTTATTTATTCATTTATCCCCCTCTTGCTGCCTGTGCTCGCTGGGTCAGCCAACCACGCCGTGCGGGCGGGCCCGCCCTCACCAGGAGGCCCCGGGAACCGAACCCAGGTCCTCCCACATGGCAAACGGGAGCCCCACTGATTGAGCCACAGCCGCTTCCCGCATATGCTGTTTATAAGAGACTCATCTTAAATTCAAAGTCTTAAGTAGGATGAAAATGAAAGGATATTAAGAAATATATACTATGCAAGTAGAAACCAAAAGAGGGCTGAGGTAATGATATTCATATCAGATAAAATAGACTTCAAGTAAAAAAAAGTTATGTGAGACAAAGATGGTTATTATATACTGATAAAGGGGTCAATTCAACAAGAAGAAGTAACAGTTACAGATATACATGCACCTAACAACAGAGCCCCAAAATATATAAAGCAAATACTGACAAATCTGGAGAAATAGTTCTACATTGATAGTAGGAGAATTTAATATACCACTTTCAATAATAGATAGAACATCTAGACAGAAGATCAGAAAGTATATATAAGACTTGAATGATACTCTAAACCTCTAAACCTAACAGACATGTATATATAGCACTTCACTCAAAAACAAAGAAAACACATTCTTTTCAAGTGCATGTGGATAATTCTCCATTAGAGGCCATTTCTTAAGTCACAAAACAAGTCTCAATAAATTTAAAAAACTTTAAATCATAAATTGTATCTTCTCTGACCACAGAGGGAGAAAAGGAAAATTCAAAAATATATGGAAATTAATATACTCTTAAACAAGCAGTGGGTTAAAGAAAGAATCACAAGAGAAATTAGGAAATACCTTGAGGCAAATGAAAATGAAAACACAACATACCCAAACTAATGGGATGCAACAAAGGCAGTGCTGACAGGTAAATTCATAGCTCTAAATGCTTACATTAAAAAAGAAGAAAGATTTAAAATCAAAGATGTAATCTAAAATCTGGAAGAACTAGAAAAAGAACAAACCAATCCCAAAGCGAGCAGAAAGAAGGAAATGATGAAGATTAGAATAGAGATAAATGAAATAGAGAAGGAAGAACAACAAAGAGAATCAACAAAAGCAAAAGTTGGTTCTTTGAATGGGCCCTTGTTATTGATGACTAGCCTTACAAGTCTTTGCTCTTGAAATTGAAACTTAGCCTATTGTTATGCATTGCCTAAGGGCTGCCTCCTGCGAGCCTCCTTGTTGCTCAAATGTGGTCTCTCTCTAAGCCAAACTCAGCATATGAATGCATTACCTTCCTCCCAGTGTGGGACATGACTCCCAGGGATGAGCCTCCCTGGCACCAAGGGGGGGGGGTTACTAACAAGTGCCAACTGGCAATAGGACTGGAAAAAGACCTCAAATAAAAGGGGGAAAAGGTAAAGACAAATGAGTTCATATGGCTAAGAGACTTCAAAGTAAGTTGGGAGGTCATCCCAGAGGTAACGCTTATGCATATCTCAGTAGGATCTCATAGGCTTCCAAAGTGGATATCACCCCAAATAGAGGGGCTTCTGAGGGTTCTGGAGACACCCAGGTCCTATGTCAGGGAGGATAGTTCCAGAGTTTGTGCCTTATTAGTGGGCCCTACTTTGGAATCTGTGCTCCTGAGAGTGACAGAGTTGGACTCAAATATGTCTTCCTTGCACATGTTCCATCTATCTCTTCTAGTCAAACCTATATGTGGTGCTGGAGTTTGCAGGTGTACATCCAGAGACTGTAGTCTTTGAGCTGTCCATGTGCCAGCTGGGCCCGGAATCTCAGTGGAGCTGCAACTCCTACTCTACAGCTCAATGGACTCACCCAGGACACCTGGCGGGGAGATGATGATGGACAACGGCCATCCCAGGGAATGGAGAGAGTCAGCAGCTTCAGGCAGGATAATCCCATCCATCTTATCCATGGGATATAAGTCCCCTCTCAATTGGAGGTGGAGTGGACATCACCATCCCAGACTCCTCAGGATTGGGGGAAGAGCTATGGACTAGAGTAGACTTACTGGTATTCTGTTATAGACATACTGTGATTCAAGCAATGGAAGAAATTACATTAATGTGGAGCCAGTGGCCACTGGACGCTCTGGCGTCAGGGAGAGGGAAAAGCATTTGTAATACAGAGGCTTTTTCGGGACTTGGGAATTATCCTGAGTGACATTGCAACAACAGATATAGGCCATTTTATATCATCATATAACATGCAGAACTGTGTGGGAGAGAGTGTGGTCTACGATGTGAACTATGGTCCATGCTTAATGGCAAAGCCCCAGGATGTGTATATCCCTTGCGGGTGATGTGCCACACTGATGAAGGATGTTTGTGTGGGATGTTGTGGGAGGTGTGGGAGGTGGGGCATATGGGAATCCCTATAATTTTTGTGTAACATTTATGTAATCTAAGTATCTTTTAAAAAAATTTTTTTTTTAATTTATAAAAAAATAATATATTTGCAAAAAAAAAAGTTGGTTCTTTGAAAAGATCAATAAAATTAGCAAACCTTTATTTAGACTGATGAAAAAAGAGAAAACACAAATAAATGAAAATCAGAAATGGAAAGGGCAGTATTACCAATCCCACTGAAATTAAAAGGAATATAAAAGGATACTATAGACAACTATATGCCTACATGTATGTATGTGTGTGTGTGTATGTATATATATATATATATACATATATATATGTATATATGTTTATACACACACACCCACAGACATTTACATATAGATGCAAAACATCCCCAACAAAATACTATCAAACCAAATCCAAGAGCACATTAAAAGAATTATACACCATGATCAAGTTGAATTTTCCCAGGTGTGCAAGGGCAGTTCACAACAAGAAAATCAATTAATGTAATTCACCACATTAAGAGAATAAAGGGATAAAACACATGATCATCTCAATTGACAAAGAAAAAGCATTTGACAAAATCCAACACCTCTTTTTGATTAAAAAAAATTAGAAAATTAGATATAGAAGGAAACTCTCTCAACACAATAAAGGGCAGATATGAAAAACCCTCTGCTAACATCATACTTAATGGCAAAAGACTGAAAGCTTTCCCTCTAAGACCAAGAATAATACAAGGATGCCCATGGTCACCACCTATTATTGAACATTGCCTGGAAGTTCTAGCCAGAGCAATTAGGCCAGAAAAAGAAAAAAAGGCATTCAAATTAGAAAGGAAGAAATAAAATTATCCCTATTCACAGATGACATGATCCTATACACAGAAAATCCTGAAAAATCTGCAACAAAGCTCTTAGAGCTAATAAATGAATTCAGCAAAATGTTGGTATAGGAGATCAATACCCTAAAATCAGGTGTGTTTCTCTACAATAGTAATGAACAATCAGAAGAAGAAATAAATTTTTAAAAATTCCATTTACTATAGCAACTAAAAGAATCAAATATCTAGGAATAATTCTAACAAAGGATGTAATGGACTTGTACAAAGAAAACGACAAAAGATTGCAAAATAAAATCAAAGAAGATCTAAATGAATGGAAGGACTTTCCATGTTCATGGATTGGAGGACTAAATATTACTAAGATGTCAATTCTACCCAAAGCAATTTACAGATTCAATACAATCCCAACAAAAATTCAAAACAACCTTCTTTGCAGAAATGGAGAAGCCAAACATCAAATTTATATAGAAGCCCCAAATATCAAAAGCCATCTTTAAAAAGAGCAAAGTTGGGGAGCTCACACTTCTCTATATTAAAACTTATTGCAAAGCCACAGTAAGCAAAATAAGGTGGCATTGGCACAAGGACAGATATATAAACCAACAGAATAGAACTAAGAGCTGAAAAATCAACCCTCATATTTATCAGCAACTCATTTTGACAAGTGGGTGAACATCAACCCATTTTGGCAAGTGGGTGAAGATCACTCAATTGGAAATAATAATTTCTTTAACTAGTGGTGCTAGAAAATTTGATCTACATTTGTAAGAGAATGAAAGAGGACCCCTACCTCACACCATGTACAAAAATCAACTCACAGTGGATCAAGGACCTAAATATAAGAGCCAGAACTATAAAACTCCTAGAAGAAAATGTAGGTAAGCATCTTCAAAATCTTGTGTTAAGCAATGGTTTCTTGAACTTTACACCCAAAGCACAGCAACAAAAGAAAACAATAAATAAGTGGGACCTCATGAAAATTAACAATTTTTGTGCCTAAAAAACTTTATTATGAAAATAAAATTACAGCCCATCCAATGGGAGAAAATATTTGAAAACCACATATTTGATAATGATTTAATATCCAGAATATAAAAAGAGACCCTTAAACTCAACAACAAAAAGAAAAACAACACAATTAAAAATTGGCAAAATACTTGAATTTAAAAATGGCCAAAAATCACAGGAAAAGAGGCTCAATATCATTAGCTCTTAGGGAAATGCAAATCATAACTACAATGATATACCAACTAGAATGGATACTATTAAAATATTCCAGAAAACTACAAGTGTTGGAGAAGATGTGGAAAAATAAGGACACTCGTTTATTGCTAGTGGGAATATAAAATGGTGCAGCTGCTGCGGAAGACTGGCAGTTCCTCAGAAAGTTAGGAATAGAATTATTATATGACCCAACTATCCCCCTTCTAGGTATATATCCAAAAGAATTGAAAGCAGAGACTTGAACAGCTATTTGCACACTGATGTTCATTGTGGCATTATTCACAATTTCCAAAAGAAGGAAGCAACCCAAGTGTCCATTAAATGATGAATGGATATACACAATGTGGTATATACATACAATGGAATATTATACATTCCTAAGAAGGTATGAAGTCCTGATGCATGAGACAACATGGATAAGCCTTGAGGACATAATGTTGAGTGAAGTAAGTCAGACACAAAATGACAAATATTGTATGATCTCACTGATATCACATAATTGGAATAAGCAAATTCACAGAGTCAGAATCTAGAATATATGTTACCAGGGGACATGGTAGAGGTAGGGAGTAGGGAGCTAAGACTTAAATGTACAGTCTCTTTAGGACTATGCAAAAGTTTTGGTAAAGGATGGCGGTGATGGTAGTACAGCATTGTGATCATAATTAGCAATGCTGAATTATATATTTGAATGTGGTTAAAAGGGGAAATTTTAGGTTCTATTTATGTTAATAGAATACAAATTATAAATAAAATGCATGGAACTGCACAACATAAACAGTGAAACCTAAGTTAAAACTTGGATTATAGTGAACAGTACAATTCAATTATAAAAATGTGCTTTCATCAATTGTAACAAATGTACCATATCAAATACAAGTTATTAATAATAGGATGGTATATGGGAGCTCTGTATTTTATGCATGATTGTTCTGTTATCTCACAACTTCTCTAATCACCCACAAAAAATTCTGTATGGTTTTTCAGCCTTCTCTCCCCTTTCTATAGCCATTTTTATGGACACAAGTTCAAAATCATGAAGCTAAAAGTGAAGCAGGCTGTCTAAGCTGCATCAGAATGTGATGCAAATCAAAAATAAAGCTTTGTTGTGGCTATGCTAAATGAGATTTTGAGGTTTATTTGTTAATGCAGCTTAGTCTGGTTTATTCTGACTAATACAATGAAGTGAAAAACTGATAATAGGTACTGGTGTTAGGGAAGATGAGGGAGAAAGCACAGGGACTGTTGGCTTTTAAACCTGGCTGGGTGGAAATTCAGTTTGGAAGGGATGTGTGACTACTACAAGCCCATATAGCACTTTTTATGTGGATTAAAAAGGAACTTCCAGGTTAACAATTCTGATATTGCTGTACACTGGAGCTGAACAATTAAACAAATGGAGGTCAGAAGGGTAGAGGCAGATCTCTCATTGTTATAGTAGGAGGTTGCAAATACGTAAAGGACGAGGCTTAGAATGAGTCATGTGTTGATGTATTAGAGTCGGAGACATGAGTATGAACTCATGTTTAGCTTTCTATAGATACAGAAGGTTATACATAGAAATATTTATAGATTTATGTATAAACAAGGGTCAGTATAAACATACATATATTTCCTTGCCATCAGCTGAGGGCCTAGAAGCAATGACATCCCTGGAAGCAGTGAGCACACCCAGTACCCACATCTTTGTTTCTATGACCATTCTTCAATAAAAGGAAATGGAGCTTCCTGGAGAAACGGTCAATTCTAGGACTGAGACAGGAAATAAATGATATGAGCCTGGAGCATCTTTTTCCTTTTTAATTAAAAAAAAAATTTTTTTTTAAAAGATACTTAGATTGTATAAATGTTACATAAAAAGTAGAGGAGATTCCCAATGGAGCATCTTGTAGCTCCAGAAAGCAAGAAGTGCTCTGCCACCTTTCCCAAACAAGCAAACGAATAAAAAACCAAAAACACAATGATGGGATTATGTCAAAGGGACCCAAAAGTCAACTGAAAGAGACTCCAGTAGCTAAAGTTGGAACAATTTGAGCAACAGAATAAATAAAGTAGTATGGAGTATAACCCAGTGTATAAAATAAGTATTCATGATGTAATAAATTATTAAGTAAATACATAAGTTAGGAGAGGATAGACAAATCTTGCGTGCAGAATTCCAAATAATTTGTGCAAATACTCAAATTATAACTTCTCACTCCTTAAATGTGGGCGGCACATAAGGACTTGCTTCCAAAGAATTCAGTTTGGAAAATGAATAAAAAAGAACTTTAGAGAGAAGAAACTTGACAAACATGACCTCAGCCAAAAAGGCTGAGATGAAAATGGCAGTTTACCTCTGTGGTCTTCCTCCCTTAAGCCTATAAACCCAGTCTAATCTTGAGAAAAGCATCAGAGAAATCCCATTTTAAGGACATTCTACAGAATACCTGTCCTCCTCAAAACTGTTAAGGTCATCAAAAGCAAGGAAAGTTTGAGAAATCATCATACCAAAAGGAACCTAAGGAGACAAGATGAGTGAATGTAATGTGGGACTCTCGGATGGGATCCTGGAACAGAAAAAGGGCATTTGGAGCAAATGAAGTCTATCTGAATTACCTATGGACTTTAGTTAATCAATATCAATACCAATACTGGCTCATTAATTATATCAAATGTACCATACTAATGTACAATGTTAATACTAGGAGAACTGGGTGTGGGATATATGGAAACTCTCTGTCCTATTTTGCAATTTTTCTGTAAATCTAAAACTGTAACTAAAAATTTTAAAAAGATTATTTATAAAAAGAGCTACCCCTACAACAATAATGATGGTGATAAAGTGGATATAGCTAAGGTACGTGACTTTGTTAGTGGCTAGCAAGCTGGATATTACCTTCCACTTATCCCCTCAGCCAGGTGCCTTTGTGCAATTAACAGCCTGAACAACTTATGTTGCACTCCTAGTCAGACTTACCCTATATCACCATTTTACTTACAGCTTGACCTGCATCTGAAGATAGTACTAATTTGTGCTAGAAATAAAAGTATAGTAAGTTGCATCACAAGCAGGTATAATACAGAGAATCACTTATGAATTTCTACAAGAAACCTCATGGAACACCAATGGCCAATGGATCCAACTTTCAGGAGCACTGCCTTCAAAACCTGGAGAGGTTACCTCTCTGTTTCATACCAGACTGAAGGTAGAAAAGCCAAGTGTGTTATGGGAGCTGAAGATGGTGTTCCTATGGGGAAAATGTCCTCAAATTACATTTTTCCTGCAAAGATAAAGTAAGGCAAGAGCCTTAGACCTAACTCTACTGAACCTCCAATGGGCCAAAGGAGTATTGGGGGCTGGGGCTGGGACATAGGGGAGTCTATCTTGAACTTTGGACCTCAGAGAGTTGTTTCTTCAATATTGACATGTGGGCTGGTGACAGCTAGTCATGTGTCTCCCTGCATGGAAATCTCTTGCTACAGCAGAAACAAGCATTTTGAGTTAAGTGCGATAAGTCGGACATTCATTTTCTGCCTTCACCTTAAGAAAGGAATGTACTGATGTGTTTCGTCCCAAGGCTGCCTCCACTTGCAACATGATCAAAGGTCTTCTTGTCCATCAAGTGCTCTGTGGGTGAAGTGTTCCTGGGACGTGGGAGGGACCTGCTCAAGGAACCTTCTTTCTAAGGGGCAAGATAGAGCAGCAGCTCTAGCCCAGACTGTTAACATACCGAAGTGATGCAAGAATCCTATCTTGTACCCCGAAAGCATAAATGAACAACCCTGCTGTTTAAAAAGCCCCATGGAATATGGTTAAGCTAAAGCATGGATTAGAGAGCAATTTGGCAGGGTATGCTGGCAGTTATAAAAATGTCTGTACTCTTTGCCTCAGTAATCCCACTTCTGTGAATCCGGTCTAAAAAAATAATTCTAAATACCAAAAAATCTATAAATATAATGGCAAAAAACAGACTACATATTCAAGAGTTGGGAAGTGGTTAAATAAATTATGGTGCGTAGACTTGATGGAATATTATGGAATCATTAAAATGATTATGGGGATTATATAATATGGAAATTGCATATGACAACTATGTTAAGTGAAAAAAAGGGAAGATAAAAATATAAGTAAAGATAATTACCACTACGTTAAAATATGCATAAGAAAAAGACTCAAAGGAAATTCACCAAAACGCTAACAGTGTTTGTATTAGACTGATGGGATTTGGGTTGATTCCTTGTTCTTCTTTCTAGTTTTCAAATTTTCTATGATGTGGTACTATTGCATTATAATGGAAGACATTATTTTTAAAATGCATCAAGCGCTGTACCCCAGTGAATATGAATAGTTGAACGGGATTCCATTGTATTTGTAGAAAAATGTAAAAACGGCCATGAATAATAAAACAACCTTAATAAAAAATAATAACACCCAAAAAAAAACCACAGCCTGGGAAAGAATGGTGTAATGGTTTCCCCACAGAGACATACTGACTTCCTCCAGGATCAGGCTTGGGAGCTTTTCCTTATCAAAGTGATTGGAGCTTTGTCAACCACTGGGGACAACTGATTGGGGAAACTGGCCAACTCCAGGCTTGCATGCTGCTCATAGATTGACAGCCAAGTAGCAAATGCCATACTTAACTCTCTGCCAGTGCTCCCCACACCGTGCTCCTCAGGCTGGTCTGGGTATCTCTGCTGGTCCAGCTTGCAGGGCACCATGGTTGAAGCCATAGCTCCACCTCCTAATTAGACCGGAGCTCTTAGACAGCCAGCCAGTTGTGATGGGGGCGGGGGGGATCAGGAAATGCAACTGGACTTTTCTAATGAGCAATCGGTAGCTGCTCTCCCTGAGAGTGGGGAGCCCAAGGGAGAGAGGCTCTCTCTCTGCATTCCCTCTTCTGCAGTTGGAGGAAATCTCAGCTGGATGGAGTGTGTGGGCATTTGTTGGCATTCATGGTCAGCAGAGTGGGCCAGTTATGTTATCAGCAGGAGCGTGGGCCGAATTAATTTTAGCTGAGCCGGGGGGCCACTCACAGGGTAGAACAGCCACAGTATGGTGGGATGATGAAGCCAATCATTGCCAGTTGGTTGGCTTCATCATCCCCCATCATCCGCCTTCCCGGGATCCTGAGTGGCAATGCACGGCCCACTAGGAAACAGTCTGCTTTTTGTAGGGGGGGAGTTTGCACAATTAATAAGATCACAAGAGTCAGCAACCTGGGATGTTTATTATGCATGTACTTTAAATCTTTGCCAAATGCTAATGCCACAATAAGTCACCTAGCTCCCAGATCAACAAAAACCGATCCCCAACACACTACAGAAACTTCTCCACGTTGTCTTCCTGCCCACAGCTCAAGAAGAGAGACCTAACACTTCATGCAGACTTCTGGCAACTTCCCGTCACGGTTTCCACTAAAGGATAAGAAAACTGGTCCTTTTTTCCTGGAAAGATACATTTTTATTGAATGTAAATGTCCTCTCTGTTCCTTAGTTTGGTGGAAGAGGTGGTACAGCTTGGATAGTCCATCTCAGAAATATAATTGACTTGCTCTGGTTATTTCTTTTCCCTTTCACCACCCCAGTGAAGGGGGAATGCTCTTCACCTGGGCCTTTGTTTGCGAACTTGCCATACCCTCAGCTAGCAGAGACAGCTGATGTGCAAGGCAATTATCTTGATGAACTGGGCTCACTGGATTGTCTTCTAACAATGGAAGTGGGTCTATGCAGACAGATCTACTCTTCACCTTGCTTCCTCTCTGTATTCATCGAGCTTTTATTTAATAAGTATCTACTCGGTGCCGAGCCCTGTTCTATTTAATCCTTGCCATGATTCCATTATTAGAGCTACAATTGCCATTATCACACTCAATTTACAGACGGGGAAAACTAAAGCGAAGAGAGGTCAAGTAACTTGGACTGACTTGACAGTCGGCTGCAGACCTCATCTTCTCAACCGTGACGTTTCTCCCTCCTCCAGGAGTGACATCTGCTGGGCATCAGGGGTGTGTGAGGGAGTGGGGGATAAGTTGGATGGGACAATCACTGTCCGCACTACCTGGAAGGAGTGCATCAGAACCATGCCTTTTCCATTCCCATCAGCACCATCTCCCTGGGGTGCTCCACAGCCCCACTTGTTTTGCATTTAGCTTGGTCTCACAGGGCGTCCACTCCCCCTTACTAGGACACGATTCCTCTCACTGTGCTGATGCAGATGGGGTATTCGCATTATGCTCTGCAGTTCTGCCAGGCCTGTGGGCCTCAGTTCTGGGGCTGAGCCAGGGCTCTGCTTCCTAGTCTTCCCTCCCCTGCCTGTTTCTTAACTGTAGCTCTGCAGAGCGGCAAACACACCTGTCAAAGAGGTCCAAATGAACAGTCCATCCTCTTCCTGGGGTGCCAGGCTGGAGGGAAGCCTACAGGGTTAAGCTCACCTGTGAGGGGGCTGCTTCAAGGAGGCAGAGAGGACGTGCGTTCTGCCAGTCCACGTTGTCATTTCTGTGATGTTTGGGTCAAAAGACAGCTTTAACCTAACTGGGCCCGTCGCCAGCAGTTCTCCCCATTACTGACCCCAAAGGCCTTAAAACCACTATTCAAGGAACTCAATGCTTTGATCTGGAGATGAATCCTGGTTCAATCGGGAGTTGTCCAGGCACCTGCATATTATATGGTCAGGGTTACAGAAAAAGAGGGAGAAACAAGGGATGCTTCTGTAGATTCCAGTTTGCAAATCATGACCTCCATGGGTACAAAATTAGGATAATAAGTCATCATTAGCTTCAGACTAAGCACCTGTTAGCATGTGAGCTGTCAGGCAAATCCAAGTAGCTTCTTCTGACCATCAGCTGAGCTGCAGCCCTCCTCTGTATTCCCAGGGCCCTCGGAACAGTTCTATTATTACATGGAATCACTTGACATCTATCTCTCCCATGAGTCTTTGAGCTCCTCAGTAGTGGGGACCACTTTTCATCACCTTTGCATCCCCATTGCCCCATAGCTCTGGCACACAGCAGTCACCTAACACTGGTTTGTTAGATGTCGGTCATTCTCATTCTTTAAGGAGAAAGGAGACGTTTCCACCACCCAAATCTACAAACCTATTTGTATCTACACTCACTTTTTCCTTCCTCCTTCCTCTTTTATTTAGTGTCTCTGAGACTAAAATCTGGTCATCCGCCCTTTGTTCTGCTCTGCATCCCATCTGAACACCATGTACCTATGTCCTGCCTTCTCTCTTGCATCCTGAACCCCTTTTGGTCTCCCCTGTATCATTCCCATAAGGCAATAAGTAAGCAGACCCACATCCAAGTATGTCTTGCTCTTGAAATCTCTCTTAGACCTCACTCCTTATTCTGCCTATCATCCCATCACTCTGTATCCCTTCCCAGCCCAACTTCTGGAGAAAGCTGTCCACACACATTGGGTCCGAGTCACCTCCTTTTGTTCATTCTTCAGGCTACTCTCTCCAGTTTATACCAGATGGTTCCAAAAGAACTGTTCCTGTCAAGGCCACTGTCAAACTCTAAGTTGCCAAATCTTAGGGCTCGCTTCTGTCTCCGCCTTTACCTGAGCTCTTGGGACCACACCACCCAGTTGTCCACTCCCAGCCTCTCCAAATACAGTTCTCCCCAGCTGTGAGGCCACACTCTGTTGTTTTCCACCCATACCTTTTCTTTCAGCTTCTTCTCTGTCTCCTTCATCTCCCTACTCTCTGAGTTTAAGACCTCATCCTTGACCTTTGTTCTTTAGTAACGTCATCAATTCCATCAGAGGACAATTCCCATATTCACATCTCCATCCCAAACCTTTCTATTACATCAATTGTCTACTTGGCACCTTTCCTTGGATGTCTCACAGGCACCTCAAACTTACCTAGTTCTAAATCAAGCTTGATTTCTCATCACTCTTCCCAGACCATTTCCTCTTCTAGTCTTCTTCCTTTTAGCAACTAAAAACTCTATTCATCTCATTGCTCAAGCCAGAAATCTGAGAGTCACCCTGTCCCACTATTCTGAGTAGGTCCTTGCACTGCTCTCCACTTGTTTACTTGCCTCTCTTCCCCCAATCTAAGATCATCGGGCATTGCATGGGTCCTAAACATACTCTGATGAATTACAAGACTTGGTTCCCAGGCTCAATACATATTTGTTTGATGAATGAATGGATAAAAGACTGGGTGAATAATAAAAGTAAAGTCCCAGAGCCTTAGATGCCCAGGTAAAAGTTGTAGCTTCATAGTCCTCATGGAAAGAGGTTCTCCTTTGATTAGTTTGGTGACACTGGCCGTAGAATTTAATCTGCTAAGCCTCAGTTTCTTGATCCACACCTTGCGATTAATAACACCTAACACATAAGGCTATTTACGAAGACTCAGTAGCATAACACTTAGGATTTAGTTCGTGCTCAATTCATGCTTAATTAAAAAATACCTGTGAGGCTAAGAACCCAACCATTTGACCAATGTTTTTTTCTTATTATTTTGACATGTGTGGTAGATTGAGTTATATACCCAAGACAAAAATTCGTTCTTAATCTTTATCCCATTCGCATGGGCACAAGCCCATTTATAAATAGGACCATTTTCAGTTAAGGTGTGGCCACTGAAGCAGGAAGGGTCTTAATACATATTACTGGAAGCCCTTATAAAGGAAAGAAATGGGAAGCCAGAAGTTGGTGGAAACCAGAGGAGCAGCAAAAGCAGAGGACACTGGCCTGTCATGGGAGGTGGAGTTACAAGCCAAGGGACCCCAAGGATTGCCAACAGCCAGCACCAGGATGCCACAGACTCTGGGAAAAGCAAGCTTTGGTGATATCTTGATTTTGGACTTCCTCTAGCCTCAAAAACACGAGCCAATAAAGTCCTGCTGTTAAGCCCAAACCAGTCGGTGGTATTTGTGATCGCAGCTCTGGCAAACCAAGACAGCCTGGGTTACACCCAGCCTGAGAGAAATCAAAACAGCACAGGAACAAATGAGTAAATAGTGAACACACATCATCACCAATGAGTCAAGGCAAAGAGTGATTCACCCCTGGTCCCAGATGTGGGAAGCAGAGCCTGGCTAAGGCGGGGGTGGCTGGAGCTTAGCTCTGCAGACTGCCACCTCGGGGTGGGGCGGGGGCCCTGTCTCTGTCCCATCTCCCGTATCTCTCCCACTTTGCTGCTGTCCCCTGTTCCCCCTCTCAGAGAGACAGATGATGGATGGAAACATTGGAAACAAAGAACAATGCCCATTGTACTCTGCTTCTTTAAAAATAATGAAATAAGATAATATACTGACTCAATTGTGTGCTGCAGAGGATTTGCAAATGAGAATGCAAATGAGGATGAGGTCACTTGTTAGGTTTGGGAGAAAAAATAAAGTGGCCCCAGAAATGGCCTTTATCAGCTGTTAATATGGTTTGGGGAACATCATCTCTGTTAACAAAGGACCAGAAATTGCCTTCCCAGAGCCGGCTGGCTGCTTCAGAAGGAATGTCTGTGTTTAGGAAACCTCTTAGTGAGGTTGGGGGCATGTACTGACAATTTGGTTGTTATTTGTTGACCCGATTAGATGGGAAATAGTTGAGGTATTAAATCCTGAAGGGAGGGCAGAGGTGTTATCATCAAAAACCCAATTCATCTTCCCTGGCCCGGGCAGCTGCCAACTCACCAGGCTTCTGGAGGAAAGACACGAGTGTCATCTTGGCCTAAGCACACGTAATGAAAGCCCAGCCATGGCTGATGTTTACGGGATTTGCAGAAAATTGAACATATCATGCAGATCTATTTTCTTTTCTTGCCCTTTTTTCCAAAAGAATGAATTCATTGGGTGCTTATGAAAATGAGCAGCCGCAGAAGGGAGGGGAGAGCCAAGCCAAGCCTTTGCAGGCAACGGGATCTGAGCACAGTTTGCATTCTGGGTGGACAAGGCCACAATCTTGGCCCAGCCGCCCCATCCCACCTCACCCTGATGGCAGTGGTTCCCAGGATCTTGGGCCAGGTGTAAAGGAATCCAAGCCCAGTGGAGGAAGGAGACGGGATGCGAGAAGGCTGGCTGGACTGTGCCTTCCTTTGTTAACAAAAGCCTTTCAGCAAGTGAGAGCCCACGGTGAGGGTTGCAAGGAGACTTAAGAGTGAGAGATGTCTCTGTTTGAGATAGGAATAGGCTGGAGAGAACAGGATAGAATAAAGGAAATGGAAGTGGGCAGCCATCAGAGGAGAAGAGGTGGAATTCATCTATGGTGCCTTTTCTTCTCAACGTGCCTCTCTTCTTCAATTCCTACTTCCCCAGCATTACCCTTCCTTTTGCGGGGACTGGCTCTTAGCTGGCTAGGAAAGGAATCAAGCTAGTAAAGTCTTAAGGACGGGAGGCTATGATGAAAACTAGGCTACGAAGTCAACTGGACCAGGAGACGAATCCCAGCTCTGTCACTTATTACCTGTACATTATTTAACCTAACTGCGCTTTCCCAAATCTGTAAAATGGGCATAACTGCAAACCCCTCATGGGGTTGTTGCAAAGATGAAATAAAATAATGAGCAGTATTGGCAAAGCACCACTCATTTCATCCTTAAATGACTCTATGAGGCTGGTGCTACCAATAGCCTTATTTTCCAGTTGAGAAAATGGAGATGCAGAGAAGATAAGCAATTTGCCCTAAGTCACACGCTAGGAAGTGGTAGAGCCTGGATTTGAAACAAGGCATTTTGGTGCCAAAACCCATGTGCTCAGCCATTTCACTCCACGAGATTGTGAAGTTGAATCTTCTTGTGTCTAATGGCCCAGCGATTCTCCCAGATATAAATCCTAGTGCCTCAGGAAACAGCAGCATCGTTTATAAGAGCCCCCAAATTGGATACAGCCCAGTTGTCCACTAATAGAAAATCAGATAAATAAATTACAGTATATGCACGTGACGCTATGAACGACAGCTATGAGCAACAGTGTCGATAAAACCTTAGAGCATAATAAATGAGTGGAGAAAAACAAGTTGCAAAATGCTATATAAAGTCTGAACCCAGTTTTCATAAATCTCAACAACAAGCAAAACTAAAATATATTGTTTAGGGATGTACAGATGTGATAAAACCCTGTAAAACCCCAAAAGGCAAGAAAAGATGAAATGCAATACTGGTTTCCCCTTGTAGGGAGCAAGCAGGAAGAATGGGGCAGAGAGGGGAGACACAGGAGATGGTGGTGGGGACAAGTTCTAATTCTGACATTGGGGTTCAAGGTGTATGTCTGGTTACTGAGCCTACATCTATGCTGTGTGTATTCCTTTGGATGTTTCAAATATCACACTATAAAACTAAATGAAGTACGTGTTTTGTTATTTCCCATGTATAAAACTGATACATTTTTATCACCGTCCTCTCCAAATACAGACTTTTATAAGGTGTATTGTTCCAAAGCAGGGAGGACAAAAAAGTGATCTTTTTCATGAGGCAACAGGGAGGATTTGGGTAGAATGAGAGGATGCCCCGGATTCCTTTAGCCTCTGGGAGAAAAGCACAGCTACAGCTACACTGCTGTAGCCCCTCCTTTAATTCCTCTAGTCCCCTTAGACATGAGTGCTGGGTCAGGGTCTCCTGAGTTAAAGAGCAAAGGAGAAAGAAAGAAAGACAAGCTGACGGCAAGGTATACCGGCCCCAGAAGTTACCAGGGGGCTCCAGGAGAAGGCTCCTGGGCAGCACCAATTATCTATCATTTGTCACCCACAGTGATCCCACTAAGGGATCAGTACAAGGCCAGCAGAAGTCCTCTGCAAGAGTCCTTTGAAAGAGGAAGGAGGTATGAGAGGAGGGAAGGAATTTGAGAGATTGAACAATTCCACCCAAAGAGACTGAGGATTAATGAAGAGAAATGCGTGCGTAAATTATTGCTCTGGACCGAGTTTACTGGGGTGGACCCAAAAGCCTGCTCATAAGAAGTTCAGATAAGGAACGGACAGATATGAATAACTCTGGGTCCTCTGCCTATCTGAGCTCGAATGTGAATAAATTTGAAATCCAAATATACATGTTGCCTCTCTTCATTCTCTCCCAGTACCTAGATCTTAATAGGTGCCTAAGAAAATCCTGAGAGCTACATAAAGGCCTAAGGGAATGCATTTCTAATGACTGAATTTCCAGTGCTGTTGATGGGCTGAAAGATATCTTGAATGGGGAGAGACCAGGGCTGGGTTGAATCCTTTAAACGGTATTAAGCACTGAAAATATTATGGTGCCTGTGGTGGCTTAGAGCTATGGACCCCAGAAAAAATGTTCTTAGACTGAATCCATTCCTGTGGGTATGAACCTTTGTAAATAGGACCTTTTGGTGAGGTTGCTTCAGTTAAGGTATGGCTCATCTTTATCAGAAAGAGTCTTAATCCTATGACAAAAGGTCCTATAGGGAAGGCCACAGAGAGAGAGAAAGCTGGAGGGGGCAGCCAGAAGATGAAAGTCGGTGGAACCCAGAAGAGAAGAGAAAAGGAGCCAAGAGAGGCAGCCATGTGCATTGCCATGGGGACAGAAAAGCCAAGGACCAAGGATTGCTGGCAGCCAGCCCCAGAATGCCACCATCTTCTGGCAGAAAACATCATCTTGATGATGCCTTGCTTTTGGACTTTTCTTAGCCTTTTTGCCAATAAATTCTCTTTGTTTAAGCCAACCCACTGTATAGTATTTGATTTAGCAACGAGGAAACTAAAACAGTATGGTTCTCTATGTAACAACAACAAAAAAAATGATTCTGAGACAGAACAATGGTAAGGAAGTCCAAGAAAGTTCTGATGTTTCTCATGATGGCTGAGATTAATTTTCTTAAATATTAAATATCAAATTATATCAAAAAATGCTTTGAGTGCCTCTATCTTGCTGTTATCTTACATACTGGGTACCTTAGCCCTGTGAAGCCTGCCCACCTGGGCTGGAGCCCCCTCCCAAGACCACCAACTTTGTGCCTGTGGAGGGGGTTCAGTGGGACGGGTTCAAGAGAGCACAGAATCTGTAGTCAGAAAGACTGGATTCCACCCCTTCCTCTTGGCATTTAGTGGGTGACCTTCGACTATTCAATTAATCGGTGAGCCTCAGTCTCTACATCTGTAAAATGGGTATAATAAAAGTTTCCTCACAAGATAGTAACAAAGATCAAAGGAGAGAAGATAGATGAAAATGCTGCACAATGTTGGTTTGTATGATTACAAGGATATGCTAATCTGAAGGTTTTCTAAAACTTAATTACACAACTCATGGAGCCACTGACTCTTTTTTCCCATCCTACACCCCAAGAGAATCAATTCTTCGGAGACAGCATGTCAGATATCCCACACCAGCCCAACCTCTGTAATGCCAGGCTCCCTCCCACCCTGAGCAAAGCCTCACACGGGCATTGGGAGAAGTATGAATCAAAAATGATAGCACATTTCTCATGCCGCACCATTACCTTGTCTGGTTGTTTGGCTATTCACACAGCCTAAAATAAGCTCTCCGCTATCATGTCTTCATTTAATTTGTTATTTAAACTACTCTTCCACGGGGACACTCTTGGATCCATGGGGGGACCTAGGTTTTATGTTGGCTAATGCAATAAAGTTAGAACCTTGAACATATTCTTCAGTCCCTAGAGGTGACGGTGAAGGGATGGGGTGGGGGTGGGGTGAGGCGAGACATAAAATAAGACTAGACTGATGTTACTTTAAAATGGTGAACAAAAAACCCAAAGCCCTGGTTAAAGGGATCAAAAGGGAAGGCTGCCACCTGTGCTAGTTTCCTGGCTTCGTGGCCCCGCTCGGCTGGCTTAGGGCATCAGATGGGAGGATTTCTGGTGGAGAGATTTCATTCTGTGGGCCCTGTCCTCCTGCAGAGGCCCTGGGCATTTCCAAATGGAAATGCTGAGCACATGGCAAGGCAGTTCAGGGCAGCCCAAGGAGGGGACTCCACTACTGCGGGGAGCAGAGCTGGACCGCACCTTAAACAGAGCAGGTGCGATTTGAAAAGCCCGAGTCTCTAGGGCTGAAGCTCGAAATTTCCCTTCCTTGTGTGAAGCTCTTTGCAGCACCCACTGGGGAGTCGGGCACTGGCAGTAGAGGTGTTGGCACTGGCTCCCTCTTGTGCTAAGCAATGCTCTCCTTCTGCTCTATTTATTTTTGTAATTCAGAAATGAAATATATATATATATATTTTTTTTTACTGAATATTTTAATTAATTAATTTTTAAAGAAGCTTTAGATTACATAAATGTTACACACAAAATATAAGGGATTCCCATATGCCCCCTCCCTCCCTTTCCCACATTTTCCCAAATCAACAACATCTTTCATTAGTGTGGTACCTTTGTTACAAATGATGAACACATTTTGAAGCACTGCTACTAACCATATACTACAGTTTACCTTACTCTGTCCCGCACCATTTGGTAGGTTATGACAAAATATACAATGACCTGTATCCGTCACTGCAATGTCACGCAGGACAACTCCAATGTCCTCAAATGCCCCCATAAACCTATTCTTCTCTTCCATCCCTCAGAACCTCTGGTGGCCACTGCCTTTACATCAGTGATAAGAGTTCTTCCACTGCTAGAATAATAATAGGTCTATAGTAGAATAATAGTAAGTCGGCTTTAGTCCATTGCTCATTCCCCAATCTTGAGGATTTTGGGATGGTGATGCCCACTCTGCTTCTAGTTGAGAGGGGGATAGATCCCATGGGGCAGAGAATGGAACTATCTTGTATGCAGGTGTAGACACTCTCTGTTCCTTGGGATGGAGCAGGGCTGCATCCTAGAGTTAGGGAGCCTTGTGCTAGGACATAGCAAAAGTCTTGCTGAAAATGAGGTTGAAATTGCAAAGAGGGGAAGTCAGAAATACCAAAGGTACATTGGGGGGCGGGGGGGGGGAAGGCTCATCTTAGGGCTGGGGCCAGGATGACTGCTCCTGGACGCATTCTCCACACCCTGCCGCGGGGCGGGGGTGGGGGTGGGGGCCGGTGGTGTGTGACTGAGGCAAAGGCAGAAAGAAAGCATTATTTTCAGACGTCCTGAAGCCCAATTCAAGACCGCCTGGAATCAGCAATGCAGAACTCTCGCGACATTCCGTCACCTTTCTGAACGCCGCGTCACTGAATTTGGGAGAAGCATTACTGTGTGGGGCATATAAGCCGGGCTTCTGAATATTTTTCAGATTTGGATTTAAGTCCTCTCTGAGACTCAGTTTCTCATCTCTACGATAGATGAATAATAACCTTATTTCATAGAGCCATTGTGGCTATTGAATGAGGTAAAACAGGACAGCTGATAGCATTGCTGTATTTTTTCTTGAAATATTCATGATTTTTTAAATGAAATATTTAGTGAAATATTAAAGGCATTCCAAAAAGATGGAAAATAATATAATGAGTACTCATGAACAATAAAAACATTATAAATAAAATTGAAGTCCTTTGTTTAATTCTCCCCAGTTCTATTCCCCTTCTTCCCATTGTCCTGAACTTGGTGTTTACTCTAACTATGTATGTCCTTATAACATATATATATGCATATACACACACACACACACATATATACACATATATAAAGATTTATATATAAATTATAAAGACATGTATGCCCACATATTAATAAACTACATAGCATTGCTTTGCAAAATTTAAAACTTTATATACTAATATACAGTTCTGCAACTTGTTTTTTGCTTAAATTGCTTCCAACATTTGTTCAAGTAGATGCATAGAGCTCTGGTTTGCTTATTTTAACTGCTGTATAGTATTCCACTGCATGAACATTCCACAGTTTATCCAGTCTCTTGACTATGAGCCTATAGATTGTTTGAGATTTTTCACTCTTGCAAACAGTGCTTCGTTGAACAGTCTTGTAAAAGTTTCCTTCTAACCTTGTGTGAGAGTTGATCTGGGATGTGTGTCTAGGACTAGAATTATGGGTCATCTGATAGCATTACTACTGTTCATAGGAAGAATCTGTGGTCAGTGTCAAAGTACATGGCAATTTTTATGCCTCCTGGTCTCCCCGGTTCACCTGCTCGTTACCCCTCCTTCCCGCCAGTGGTCCCTGAAGCATGTCCCGATGGACACTCCAGTTTTATTACTGGCTTAGAGTGGAGCTTAGTGCTCATCTACCCCACGGCCCGTGGCAGCTCGGGCTGTGCAAGAGGGGTGCAGACCAGCCCGGGCAGTGGCCAGTCTTGGCCTCCATGCACAAGCGGCACTGGGTTAATGTATATGAGGAAAGCTCAGAATCATATGGTTGAAAAGAACTGCAATTGTAATGGAAATTCAAATCACTCCACTGAACCTGTTTTCTGCATTCACATTTTGCCCTTGTAAATCAGAAGCACTGGGAGCAATTTATTTCTAAACATCAACAATTCGGAGTGGGAAGGAAAAAGGAATAGTTGCATTCTGACTGGCTTCAAGCAATTCATCTGCGGGCACGTGCCAACCCTGAGGGCAGATGGACACTGCAAAATAACTCCCGTTCCTTCCCCTACCTCCAGTGTGTACCTGGAAAGGAGGCTGGTGGCCAGTATCTTGGGGCCAGGTGACTTATCTCAGGTCCCTGCTGAGCGAATCTGAAAACTGTGGAAGTCACGGTTCATTGAGCCCACTGTGGCCAGATGGAGAGTAAAGAGTTCCCTGTGCTGGGGGAGCTCTGGGCAGACATCTGTGCAGCCCCCTTCTGCTTCCCTCATTCATGAGCTCCCAAGGGAGATCTGGAGAGACCCATAGGGGTCCCACTCTGAGATGCCAGGCACCTGGCTCCGTTCTGTTCTAGAACATGCTAGTTCTTCCCTTTCTGTCCCAGGCCTCTCCTCTGCCAGACCCTTAGTTTGCCCCTTGCTGGGATTCCAAACCTGCTGAGTGAGGTCCATGCGTGCCCAGGGCTTCTGTAGCCATTGGGCAGCAGAAATGGATGCCCCGGGCCCCAGAAAAGCGGGGATAATCAATGCATTAGGAAAACAGCTTTTTTTTTTTTTGGAATTTCCTGTTGATATTTCATTAAAAGAAATGAAGAAACCATCATTAGAAAACCCAGAGGATTGCTGGATTTCCTTAGACATACTTTACGAATTAGTATTATTTATCTTTTAAAGTCCATATTGGCATGGGGTTGAAGGGGGTGGGTGACCTCAGATAATCTTTGTAACACATATGGAGCATCTAAATTGCTCCCTCAGGTCCAGGTTCTTTCAGTCCTCTGGTTTCTATGGTTCTACCTAGACAGGTGGACACCACTTTAGGGTTCGAATGGGTGGAGCCAGGGGGTTCTATTTAGAGAAATGGTACAGAGTGACATTAGCCTAATAAACACATTTTTTTTTTTTAATTGAAGAGGCAAAAGGTTGCAAGAGGGCAGGGCATGGGTTTGGGGTCTAAAGCTGGGTTCAAGCCTTTAGTGGCTCTGCGATTTTAATCATACCATGCCTCAGTTTCTTCATCTGTAAAATGAAGATAATGTTTTAGAAGAGTAGTAACACAAAGGAGCAAATAGAATGGCTTGCATTACACATACATGTACACACACACACACCATAAAGTCCATAAAGCACTGCAAAACGTGGTGTGTGTGAGCATGTGTGTGTAATGAGAAGGAGAAAACATTATTATGTTAACAGCTGCCCCTAGATTTTCTCTTGGGTATGGCTTTTGTTGGAAAATATGGAATGATAAATGCTTGGGGACAGAAGATGAGACTCCCAGGAACTTGGGTCTAGGTAAAACTGCTCTGCATAAAACGAGGGGGGAAATCTGGTTATTGTTCTGGAGAGGGAGGGGAGGTAGGAGGAAAGGGGGAAGCAGGGAGCTGGCAGTGCCTTTCCCTCTCCCTGGAAACCCCTCTGCCCCCAGTTTTTATGCACTTCTCATGGAATGATGGGAGGCTTGCCAGGAGTGATATCTCACGGCAACTCCTAAAGGAGCTGAACCTGCCTCCCGGGGGATTACAGAGCAAACAGCTCCTAGGAGCAGAGGCGCCGAGCAGGAGAAAAGGGGCTGCTGGAGCCTTGGAGAAGGCTTTAGACTAGTGGGCTTTAGAATCACCTGAGGAGTTAAATGACAATATCCCGGCCCCACTCCAGGTCAACAAAACCAAAATCTCGGTGGGTGGGGCTCCAAGCACTGGAATTAACTCGAAGCTGCCCAGGGGTCCCTAATGCACAGCCAATGTTGAGTACCTGCCTTTAGACTTTTACAGGCCAACCGCAACCAGATCTCAAGGGTATGGGTCCCTGGCTCACGTCTGGGATATATCAGTTGTGGTCCCAGGTCTGGCATCTTTAAGAATCTCCTGGGCGATGCTAGGACAGTGGCCTGGTCCAGCTGAATGCATATCTAGAATCTCACCTGGAGGCACATCTAGAGTCTGGTGGGACTCGAGGACCTCCGTCTCTGCTGCCAGAACCCGGGCACAACCTTCTGTCCTCTGAGCTCTCAGCCACTTGCCTGAGCCCCTGCTCCACCTTCTCGTGTGGGGAAAGGCTGGTTTTCACCACAAAGCAGGGGCTTACCAATTACTATAACCGGGGTGAGGAGGGGCTTGGGGCCTTGAAGAAAAAAATCGTATTAAGTTACTAGCTCCAGGGCACGGAGGTCTGCGGGGAGGGGATTCTCCTTTGATTAAGGTTCCACTGCAATGGGATATCAGAAACCTTCTGCCTCTTCTCAGTGCAAAAAAAAAAAAAAGTGTCAGGCTTCTCAAATATCTCAAATATGCTCCTTTCCTCCCTTTTCTGACTGCAGACAGCCATTTGTGGTATGTGACCTTCAAGATTATCTCAGGAATAATGAGCCCCAGGCACCTTTTCAGGTCCATTAGTGACAGAGAAAAGCAACACTTTCTCCCCAGCATATAAACAGGCCACCTCGATGGCCAGGCCTGACCTCCAGGCTTGCCTGCTGCACAGAACTATTCAGCCCTTGGACAAAGAGGGCGCAAATAGGAAGCCCAGGTATACAGAGGACGCAGCTGTGATGGGGGATAATGGGATAGCAGTGCAGAGTAGCTGGCTTCTGAGGCACAGCTTCAGGAAGCTGCGTTTAATAGGATGTCTGGGGGCTGGTGAGGAACACAGACATTTAGGAGTGACGACAGTGGGCACCCTGCTTTACCTGGTCTCTCTGGTGCCTGCATGCCGACAGACCTACATCTGCAAAAAAATTATATTCCGTTGGACTTTCTGATTTTTTTGATTAACTTGAATGCTTGGGAAACAGTAGATTTATGGTTAACTAAATTTATTCTGCATAATTGATGATGAGCTAGAAACTCCAGCCCATTTTTTTTTTTTTTTAAATCGGGAGGTCCTGGTACTTGAACCCAGGTCCCTCCATATGGGAGATGGGCACCCAACCATATGAGCCACATCTGTCCCCCATCCAGCCCCTTTTTAATTTCAGTTTTCTGTAGACCAGCTTTTTAAAATCTACTAGGATGCCTTGCTCTCCCAAGAATTAGAGTATAGCTAATTTAATGGACTCTTTATATCAGGGTCTTTCAACATCAGACAGATAACATCATTTATTATCCATTCATGTAGTCAAACATTTCTGGAGTTTCCACTTGAAGTCAGGACACAGTTGTAGGTGTGGGTGATCCAGCACCTGTTCTGTGATTTGCGGGGTTTTCCTGTGTGGGGTGTCCATTCCCAAATTTCTAATATGTGGAAGCCAGATGAGAAAACTATTCTACCCAGAGATGAGCCACATTGGCTCTGGGGTGCAGTATAAAGAGTACATGGTTCTAAGTCATATGCCTTGGGTTCAAAGACCCCACTCACCAGTGGGGTTGACCTCGGCCAGGTCACTCATACAGGCTCTGCCCCTGTTTTCTCATCTGTAAAAGGGGATAACAACACTCGCCCTACATAGCAGGAAAGGCACGTATCAGTAACAACCACGAGAGGCCTAGTGCAGGGCCTGTCATGCAACAAGTTCTTAATTAACATGTGTTTATAATGTTAAAAGTTCGAATCATCCTCTTAAGAGCTAAGAAAAGCAAATATAAAACAAGCTTCCACCCACTCACCCCAAACACTCCTAATTGGTTGCTTATAACCTGGCTGGTTATTATTTCACTCGTGGAGGATGCTACTAACCAGTGGCTGGAAGAAGAATAGCAAGAGATAGTAAACATTTGGGAATTTCAGTTACGACGGGCTTGTGGTTCTACCTCAGTTGGAGAAGTTAACCAATGAAGAATAAACTATCTTATGGGCAGAGTGGACTATAGCTGGGGCAGGTGGGAGCAGACACAAAGGCCATCAGCCTAAGGAGGTAGAGTCAGTTCTCGGCAGAGTTTTGCTGATTCAATGTAGCGTGTGCTCTAACAGCAGCATGTTCCCAATGCAGTGTGACCGCGTGAGAATGCACAGTAAATCAGTTCTGTTTAGGGGACTGTGTTGAGGCCTCATGGAGAAGGACACAACTGATCTGGGCCCTGAAAATGAGAAACAGATCACCAAGTGAGAACTGAAGGAACAGTGTGAAACATAGAGGGAACAGCTTATGCAAAATCACAGAAGTATGAAAGCCGCTGGCACTTTCCAAGGGAGGTGCCTAGTTCCATGAGTATCCACAGAGGGTTGAGGTTAGGAAATTCTTACCTCCTCTGGGAGATACCAACAGTGGGATTTATAATATCTAAAAAGTGATAATTTTGGCCACTATGAAGTTTTCCTGTAAATTACTAAATCATCAGGTTAAGATAAGTTGGAGCAGATGACCTCTAAATCCAAGGAGTCCTTCAGTCCCAGGAAGACTGGAACTAACTTTCCCTCATCTCTCTGGGTAATTGCTGGCTGTCGACATTCCTCTCCCTCCCGACAGTTTGTGGGACTTTCATCTCTTTCCTAACCTGCTTTTTTAATGTTCACTTTGTTTCAGCTATCAACTAGATACTCTCAAGGGTAAGAGCTCCACGGGGACCTGGGAAAGTTACCGCCACACTACAACATCTATATCTGTTGCCCAGGCAATGGCTAATAACATCAAATTGGAACACGGCCCTCTGCCATAGGACATAGCTGAGTGGCACTCTGAAGAGGTATACACACTGAAGAGGTATACAAACTGAAGAGAGAGAAAACAAGTGGTGTATGGGTGAGTGGCTGTGTGTACGTTTGTGTGCACATATGGGGGCTTGTGTGTGTCTGTTTATGTGTGTGTGTGTGTGTAGGTGCCTATGTCTGTACGGTTTTGTGTATCTACATGGGCATCTCTGTCGGTGTGTGTGCATGGCTCTCTGTGTGTGTCCATAAGTATCCATGCAGGCATGTTTGTGCGTGTAGGTGCACATGTGTTTCAGATATGCTCGGGCTGTATTACAATCAGGACGCATAAGATACAATTTACATCCCAGCCAACAGCCCGCAACAGGCTGGGAGATAAACTTGCTGAAACCAAAAACCTGTGACCACTGAGGTCTTAATTCGTGCAGGAAATTACAGTTTAGGCGCGTGTGATTTCTCTACTTGCTGTCAAGAATCTCGGAGTTTTGTGGAGTGCAGAAGTCGGTAGATGACCTTTTCCCGGCAGAGGCGAGAGGGGAGAAGCCTATTATGGAGCATAAGCCAATTTACTTTGTACAAATAAGTGGCAATTTTCTTCCTTAAATACATAAGGGTGGAAGGGAAATGTCTATAAACAGAAAGATGCTGTCCTATGGCAAATCGTCCCTTGTTTGTGGAAAGCCAAGCATGGTGATCCACTTAGGGGCTTATAAGGAGATGTCAGAGGAAGCAAGCGTGAGTTCTCTGGTGCATCTAATCTTGAAAAACATTTCTGAAGCTGGTGTTTGGTCGGGGAGGAGGAGGAGGTAGTACACAGGCAAATATCTCTTGACAAAAGCATTTTAGGGAAGGAGAAAGAAACTATGAAACACACCTCCTTGCTTTAATTGGTCACTTTTTTCCCTATAAAAAATTACATAGCCATCTGCAGAATGAAAGAAATGAAAAGGCAGAAAAATCACATTTACAATATTTACTGAAGGAAACTGGAAGATGTTGGTCTGTAACAACCTCTTCTCCAAGCAGGGTCCCTAACCTGAGAAACTCAGATACCTGAGTCTTTGAACCTTGCACACTCTATGCAAAATAATGTATGCCATCTTTCTAGGGAGAAGGCTCTAAGATTTAATGAGCTCTTTCTAAGTGATGGCTGATATAAAGAAAGTCAAGGATCACATTCCAGGGAGTTGTGTCACATTTCTTGGCTAGGGGCTGAGACCGGAGGGTGGATGAGGTTGGATGGAGGAAGGAGTTAGAGGGGATTGAGATTCGAAAAAGTTGGCTGATCCTATAAGGAGTAGGGTTCATAAGGTCTGAGGAATTTTCTGCAGAGAGGCTTTAGCATGTAATGAAAGAGCACGTATATATATATATTTATCTATTAAGGCATTAAAACAACATCTCTGCATTTGGATTAATTCCTTCATAAATGAATACAGAAAACAATACAGTGATGACAAGTGCTCAAAAAGAAACAACAGAAACTTGATCATGAAGTTAGGTCTTATGCTGAAGGTGTGGAGAGGGATAGCCCTTATTAACAAACAAACAGAGACCTGTAGGGCGGAGAGGAGATTAACCTATTGGCAGTCACACTGGCAGAGGGGCTTTAATTGCTCAAAGGACCAGGGCACTATGTGGGCAGCCCTCCCCCCCCCACCCCCCCACCCTACCGCCTGACCCATTCTCCTGAGGTTTTGCTCTGAATTTCAGTGTTTATGCAGGGGTGGCTCCCATCAACAGAATCAGAAGTAAAGAAATCTTGATCTGATTGCAGCCCGTCTCTAACTTGCCATTCAGTAATTAATGAATGAATTAAATAATACTTCTCCGCCCTGACATCGGAAGAACATTTATTTTCAGGGTGATTGCTAATCTCCACAGCACAAAGTATATAATAGATATTAAATATTTATTTCCTGTGCAAATGAAAGACAGAGACAAGGAAGGGAGAGAAAGTGGGAGAGAGGCAAGGAATAAAACAAGGAAGGAAGGGAGAAAGGGAGGGAACAAGGAAGGAAGGAAAGGAAGGAAGGAAGGAAAGAAGGAAGGCAGGGAGGGAGAGAGGAAAGAAGGGAGGGAGAGAGGGTAGGCTGAAAGGGAGCAGCTTTTCCCCTCATCTTTTCCATTCCAGCCAGACCAGGGGCTCAAACCCCATCGGCCAGGCAGAGGCAGAGCTGGGGCCCTGGGAAGTCACCACGCCCGCCCTTCCGTTGTCCTAGTCCTTGAGTGTCCTTATTCTGCACTGTGCACCACACTCTCCCCTTCAACCACATCAGAAAAACGTACAAATCCACGCCAAACTGGTCACGTGTCAAATTAAATGGCTGAACAGTCACCAGCCCAGCGGTTGTACAAACATCCAGACCTTATCCCAATTTGAGTTCAAACCGCAGAACGACAAAGAGAGGGGCTGGGGAATGAGTAAGATGGAAACAAAGCTAAGATCTTCAGGGAAAGCTATTGTCTTGATTCTTCAGCCTTGATGAGCCTCATGGAGATAATAAAAATCTGAATAATATTCTCCCTCTTGTACCCACAACAACAGAACTAATAGCAACGGTAATAAAAAGAATCTATTGCCTTCAAATACTGTCCTTTGCTTAGCATTGCCCCATTACATGGCCTCGGGGGCCTGGACTAGCAATTCCTTATTCCTGTAGATCAGTAAACTGGGTGGCTGGGGGGTGGTTTGGGAGAGGACCTCGCAGGTGCTTTCAGTTCTAAGAGGCTATAATTTCATGGCAGGGCGCTCAGAGAGTTTTGGTAATTACAAGAGTCTTTTATTGAGCCAGATATGGCAGCTTCGTCTAGTAGTTACTTTTCATGGGCACTGGAGTGCCACTGCTTAAGTTTAAATCCTTGTTCTATCATGCACTCACTGGGTCTAACTCTCCTAAGCTCCAGGCCCTTAGCTCTAAAATAGGAATAATAATAGCATTATTTGTAAGGGTCAGATGTTAACGGCATTGCTTCCTGCAGAGGAAGTCAACTGGGGTCGTTCCAGTCCAAGGTGTTTGTGAGCAGGATGTCATAGGGAAGCTTAGATGTCTTGACTGTCCCACGCCCCACTCCTGGCCAGAGCTGTATTTCTTCTCCCCACACTGACCCCCACTGCTAAAACCCTGTACTTCTCATCCAGAGGTGCACTAATAAATGAACTTTTCATTCTGTGACTTTAGAATGTAGCCTGAGGAACTCTCAGGTTGTGAAGGTGAGTTATGGCTGCGATTCCATGCAGTGGGAAAGATGTTATATAAAAAAAAAGGATAGTCCTGGTAAATGAGGCTTGCCCAACCCTGCCCTCCGTGTCTCCGCAGTGTGTACCCTCAGCCTTTAATGTTTGAGTCCTTTCCACTAGGTATATGTTTAACCATTCGAGTACATATAGAACTATTACAAATTTTTAAACGTGCATATGCCACCTAAAATCACCTCGCCTATACACCACGGTGGAGGGCACAGGGCTGGCCCCACTCATCGTCATACTGAACCACCTGCAGTTACCCAATTACACAGGGCTCTTTCCCAACCTCAAGACTTTGAACTTGTCCCTTCTTCTTCCTGGAATGTACCGCCCCCAAACCCTTCTCCTGGATTTTGCAAAAACGGTCCCTTAAGTCTCTTCTAGAAAGCTTTTGAGATTACTCCATATGTGTACTCTGTCATGTGGTTTGGGGCCTCCTCTCACAAGCTCCGGTTGTGCTCTGTCGGTACAGCGACGACTGTAATTTATTTAGTGTTTACTATGTGCCAGGCCCGAATTAGGAGGTTTGCAAATATGGTCCCAAATCATGCTCATCATAGCTCTATGAGGAAGGTAATAAAAGGAAACTCAGGTTAGGTGCGGAGAGTAACTTGCCCCAGGACACAGACCTTTTATGTGTCCGAATCGGAATTTGACCAATTTCCAGCAGAGTCACTAGAACTTGAGGACATAGACTGTACCATTTACATACGTGTGCCTGGTGCTCGGCTCCTAGGCAGCCTTATTCAGCTGTGGAAGGAAATGAAGGCCCAAATCGGTGTGGATTAGGAAGGAGGTGAGCAAAGAGGACCCACTGCAAACCGGAGAGCCCCTCCCTGCAAGCATCCTGGAATCCCGTTACTGACCTGGGAGTGAAGGAGGAAAAAACTGCAGTTCAGAGAATGGGGCAACCCCTCTGAAGCTGGGAGGGGAAAGGATGGGGGCTTTGGTGGAGTGAGATGAGGTGCAGCAGGGGAGTCATAAGCAAAGGAGACCATTTATTTAAAAATTAAGGATCTTCAATTCTTGTTCCGAGGCTCCACGGAATTCTTTTGTCAAGCTGAGATCAGGGGCAGCTTCGGGAGTCTCCTCCAGGAGCTCTGTCCTTGCCCCAGGGTTGACTGAGCACCCCCCAAATCTGTGGGGGGGCCTCTGCTAAGAAGGTTGTAGAGTTAGAAAGGCCATAAAATAAAGGCATTTTTCCCCCATGGGGCTTCTTTTTTTTCCCCCATAACCTCCTGAAGCAGCAGACTCCACAGGTTCACTCCAGCAGTACCCAAGGAGGTATTTTAAGTCCTTAGCCTTATAAATCAATTTCAATTGTAACAACAGAAACATCAGCAGCAATACAACGGAGCCAAAGGGTCTGGGGCCCTTCTGTGCACTCTCTAACGAGCTCAAATTAAGTGTTGAACTGTATTTTGGGGTCTGAGTTTTGTCATGCAAACGAAGAAAAGCAACTTGGCTTTCTAATTTCCACATGCAAATATAGAATGAATTGTTGAGACAGAGAATATATTTTGCCATCTCAGTGGTTCTAGAAAAAGATAAGGGGCTCTTGCAAAAAGTACTGCCATTTGTCAGCTGGCAGCTTATTAAATACCCAAAACAAATGTTTATATAGCATTAGAGGGACACTGTCAAGGTCCGAAGGTTCTAAATCGCAACATTTCTGTTTGTTTTTTTATAACTGTTTGTGGAATCTTTTGTTCTCCCCCGCCTGCCCCCCAAATCAAATGCAACTATTCTGTTTAGCTGCCTTAGGGGGGAAATAGGCAAGGAGCGAGCCCTGTGTACAGACCTCGAAGAATAAACCCAAAGGCACGGTGGGTTGCTCAGCAGTCATGAGAACCCTGCAATAACAAAGTCTCACAACATCGAGTCTTTAGCTTCGGCAGAACCTTCATTAAGGGTTGGAGGGGGAGAGGAGGCTCACCCAATCTTGGAAACAAGCCCTGACTCACATGCCTTAAGAACACATGAAATTAGGCAGAAGAGAAAACACTAGGGGTTATTATCAGGTGGGCCCCTAATTCCACCCGATGACCAGTTATTGAGGTATGTTGGGAGACACAGAAGATGGAGAAGTAGGCTGTGACCATGGCCCCAAAGGGTTTCATAATTTAGTGGGCACATAGGGGAGCCAGATAGTTAAGTAATTACAGCTCCAGATGGAATAATAAGAGCATTAAGTGCTATGCCAATGCAAAAGACAGAAGAAGAAACAAGTGCAAATTAAATTGCACCATCCCCTGTTTTTTTCGACCAATGACCTATTGATAACTCATGTGAGAAATTAATCAATCAATAATCAATCAATTCGATCACCCTGTCCGAACTGGAGATACTAGAGGACTCACCAGAGGCTGCCAGCTGCTTGGCAATCCTGCCCCAGATCCTGCCCTGTACAAGGTTTTGCTATCATCCCTCTAAGAGGGGACAGCTGTGCTCTCTCCATGATCTAAGTGACCAGCTGAGGGGGAGTAGAGGCAAGAAACCTCTGGAACTGCCTGCAGTGCCACTGCATAGCCCTCTCTTGTTCCACACCCAGCCTCAGGACTTCCAGAATCCTTTTCCACATCCAGGGAACTTGAGACCGTCTGAATTTCTGCATAGAAAGTTCTCCTGGGCTCTAAGGGGCCAAAGTGTGAAAGAGTTCACTTTCCGTGATGACGTGCAGGTAGCCTGGGCTTGCTTCCTGGCTGCAAACAGAGTTCCTTCCTTCTTAATAATGGTCCCATTTGGTTTGGGGAGGGCAGCAGTGGGTTGAGTCACTGACCATCCAAGTCACCAAAGTGGGGGAGCGAAAGGACGATGGGGAGAGAGAGAGAGAGAGCTGTCAGCCCCTCACTCACGCTGACTAAAAGCATGTAATTCACAACTTCTGTAAGCTCAGGAAGTTATCATTTGAAAGCTGTTGCTCTAGAGTGCCTTGACAGTCTAACAATACAAAATAAACTTTCTACGCACGTCTCTCCAGAAAGCAAGGGTTCTAGGAATATGCAGCAATAGTGGAAAACAGAGATAAGTTTCTCCTTATGTTGTTGAAACTTACAGCTGCTCCACAGTATGCTGATTATCATATATTAGGACTTTCTGGGAAGCCTTCCTTCTAGACAGCTCTTTAAAAATATTTTGTATCAACCCCCAAGTCCCTTTGGGTCCCCCTAGGAGCTCTGCTTTCCACATTTCCACATGTTTTTAAGCTGTAACACATTTTCCTTCGTGGTTAAGTAGCTTGCAGACATCCCACAAATGGGAGGATGGAACCCCAAGGAAAAACACTGAGCCCAGAGGTCATCTCTGTGCTCAGGACTCACACCTGGGCATTTTAGAGGCATTTCTGTGAAAGGAGGGGAAGTTGGCTCCGAAGGAAAGGCTCCGTAATGGGTCATAAAATGGACATCTGTTTGGAAGAGCAACTGAAAGAGTCGAAGACCTCACGGGCTGCTGAGCCTGAAACACCAAATTAAATCAGGGAGCCTGAGCAAGAGAGAGCAGTTTCCGCTTCTGGTTGAAGACCTGGCTGCAACCTCCGGAACAAGGCAGAGAGAGCTCCGAGATGGCTGTTGAGAGAGTTGTCTTAAGCACCCCCACGGCCCTCGCTCTCTCCCTGACAGCTGCGGGGTGTGGGCTGCACGCGGGCATGTGTGCGGGGAAGGAGGGAGCGCACTAATGAGCCACGCATTCCGTCTGACAAGCTCCATCTCAGGCTGCCTGCTCTGGCTGCACCCCGGGGCACTTTGCCGTCCCTGCCGAGGTGTGTGTTTAAATCCCCGATTCTGAGCCCCTGCTGTGGCTAGGCCCTTGAGAAGCCAGCAAGCCTGCCATGCCTCGGTGCTCCAGCAGCCCTCACGGGGCCTCTGGGAGTTCACAACTGCCTCTGTTCTCCTACTCGGAGACCCCTGAGCCTCTCATGGAGTGGGCCCCTCGCTCTCTCTGGCCCTCTCTATCATCATCCATTCTTGGGAGAACTGTGGACCCAGAAATCAAATAAATGACTGATTTCAAATGGAGCCATGCAGTCCTTGCCTGAATTCTCCATGTGATTGCTGTCCTGTAAACTCCAAGAAGGCAGGAGACTGTGTCTTGATCGTTTATTGCTCTGTCCAAAGTTGCCTGGGACATGAAGAATTCTCAGTAAATGGATGCTGACTGCCTGGGTGGATGGACAAATGGATAAGCAGACGAATCAGAACCTGTGCATGGTGGACAAAAGTGTGGCTGGCTACAGCTAAGCCTTCTTTCATAGCACCCAACATTAGCAATGAGCTTCTTCAAGCCTAAAAGAAATCAGATCAAGCCCTTGAAACATTAATCGACAGAAAAGGGACTATTTCTGAATCCAGCCCTCTCCCCTCCTGTTACCCCAGCCTTGATGTTGACATACTACAGTTCTTCCACTGCCACTGGTAAATCTGAGAAGGTGAAGGCACATTTCAGGATTGAAGAATTTCCAAATCGGATTTACATAAGAATCATTTATCCTGATGACCCAATATAACAGAATCTGTCTATTGAGAGAAGAGTTTGTCATTTGTGCCCATTTAGCCTATTTCTATTGAGAGCACAGGAAAGAGAAGGTTAAAGACTTTTTATTCTCCTCCTTTGAAACTTTGGGGGCATTTATGATAGTGCTGTGCATATAGCAGACACTCATTGATATTGTTTGGAAGATGCAGCTGATGTTGATAATGAAAAGGTTTAGAGGGAAAATGAGGTATGCTCCCCAGGCTAAACTTTTCTGGATTAGGCAGACAGCATTCCTTTCTGAATTTACTGAGGCTCTGTGACAACATGTCTGATGAACTCCATCATGCATTTTGCCCAATGAAGAGAAAGATGCCCTTCAAGTGTCCTTCTCCCTAAAAAGGTACAGCAGGACACCCACATTAGTCACTTCGGGACCTTTAGGACTCAGCATAGAATCTGGCACACAGAAGACACTTCAAAAATGCTAACACCTCTTTGCCTGTGCGATTGCAGACAACGCAATGGTTGGCGCTTAGACCTTCTCATCTCCTCTGAATTCAGGTCTCTCTCCACATAGCACCGTACAGGAGGTCAAGGCTCTCTTTGTTAGGATCGAGCAGCCAAGTCACTGGTTTGCCTGAGCTCAAGCAATGGGCCAAGGCATCTGAATCGGCACCTATGACGTAACCCAGGCTCCGCGGCGGGGTGCTGCCTCTCTGGTTCTTGGCGGACAGTCAATTCCCATTCACAGGGCTTGGTCCTGGCGGAAGAGGCTTATGGGAGCTTCTCACCTCTGTTCTGATGAGAAAGTGGGCTCACGGTGGAGGACCTGGGGCCATGGTGCATGGTCCAGGTGGGACCACACCACAGAGAATCGATCAGATCAAGGCCACCATGTCTGGTTCTCATTTTATTAGCCACAGCTCAGTCTGTGCCAGGTTCCTCTTTCTCCCAGTTCAAGACTCAGAAACTGGCTTCCATCACTGAAATAGGACTTGTCTCTCCTTGTTGTAACTCAAGACTGGGAGGTAGCAGAAACGTAGGGAATATAATTCAGCCACTCATTTGGGCTGAAAATAACTGGATTCAAGTACTGTGACTTCAGACGCCCAGGACTCCGGGAGATGAAGGCACTCGTGGCCTTGTTTTCCTTTGTGACTAAGGCATTAACAAGGCTTTGGGATTCACTTCAAGACCATTAAAAACACATTCATTAGTCCAAAGCACTTCTCACCACCTGTGTACGAAGCAAATAAATTGATGGAACTCTGACCCCGTAGCTTGCTGCTCCTGCGGTAGCCCCTCATTTATCTCCTTATCGCACAATCACACTGCCAAGAAGATATTTTTGCTTAAAAAGTTGTAAGTATTCTGGCCCAAAATGTTACTTTGGGATTTTGCCTGCCTGACTTCCACCCAGGTGAGTGGGAACTTTGCCCAAAGAGTGAGTTTCCTTGCTTATTTAGAGCTTAATCTCTTCATCATCAACTTGGCTAACACTTGCCCTTTTACCCGTGGGCATGGATAACTGATATTGAGGCCTGCATACACGACAAGGTCTCACTTATAAGTGAATTGGACCTCGAAATGCCCTATTCGGAATCTACAAAGTAATAAAACCATGGCAAAAAAACCACAAAAAACAAGTGGATTCCTTGAGGTCACTTTCTTGCCTCTGGGCCCAAAATGTAGTGGATTCAGCACTGACACGGAAATACCTAAGCCCATTGTGCCACTCTTTTCTTTTCTCTTTCCCCCCTTCCCTCCCCTCCCTTCCCCTCCCCTTCCTTTTCTTTTTCTTTTTTTCCTTGCTGTAAAGCTTTAAGAATAAGGAAATCCAAATGCTACCTAATGACTCCATGGTGTTGTCTTCCTTGAAAAACACAGATAACAAAAGCCTTCTGGCTGGCAGTTTCATCATTCTTCTCTAGGACCAAAAGGAACAAGTAGCTCTTCGAAGGGCATTTCCGTAACAACCCTTAGCACATTGTATTTCCCAGTTGAGTCAAATATGGGGATGTCAAGCTTCCAGCTCTGACAGTGAGCTGAACTGAGTCTAATCTAGGTTCTGGGAGGGAGGGACAGGACGGTGGAGGCTGGCAGCCCCGGCGCTGTTCCTGGTGCTGACACATTTAACTTCTCTAAACCCTCAATTCACTTTTCTACACTGTAGTGGAAACAACAGTGCCTATTTGATATGGTTCTTGAGGGAATTAATAGGACAGTTTTGGAAACCACACAATACCTTGCATATAATAAGTATTCAATAAAAGTGAGTTGTTATTTTTACTACAAGGTATTTCTTGTTCTATTTTACTCTTTGATACAACTCTTCTTTTTGACTTTTCATAAATAGAAACACACAAAACAGAGTTTTTAATTGGCTTATGTAAAGTCCTTCCAAAACCCAAAGCTGAGTTCATCTACCAGAGACAAGGAGGAATTAGCATGTGTTTTGAATATTAATGAATAAATGACCTCCTTCCTTATTATGTATCTGTATTCAAAATGCCACAGCTAGCTCTAGTGATAATTATTGAATTTTCAACATTCATAGAAAAACAGCACATACAGTACGGAGATAATTGCACCATTGGATTCTTAAGAAAGTGTCAGTTTTCTATAAATATAGAATTTGATAATTATCACTGGTGCTACATGTTAAAATTAGAAAGTAGGTAAGTAGCAAATAGGAACAGTATTTATTCATTACAATTCAAATGCATGTTAGCTCAATTATCCTAAAACTGCACAGACAATAGACAAATTGTTTTTCTCCTTTTGGGGGAAGGTTTCTTTTTGAGTTTATGTTTCTTGAGCTTGAGTGAGGAACTCAGTTTTTGTTTTTTTTTTTAACTTTTTATTTTCAAATACTTTCAAACTTACAGGTCAGTTACAAAAACGATACACACCCTATACAGAGAACTCTAATATACCTCTTTACCCCCAGATACCCAGATGTACCAATATTAACATTTTGCCACATTTGCATATCATTCTATCTATCCATCTCTGTCTGTCTGTCTGCTATTTGCTTACCAATCCATTTTTCTAAACACTTGAGAGTAAGTTGTATACATCATGCTCCCTGAACACTTCATACTGCCATGCACATTTCCTAAGAACAAGGAGAGTCACCTATATAAATCATCTTAAGGGCAGTTATCAAGTTTGAGAAATTTAACATTGATATAAAGCTTACCATCTATATTCTAATATTTAATATTTCTCCTCCCTTTTTTTGATCCCATCCAGGATCACGTACTGTATCTAATTGTCATTGTCTCTTTAGTTCTGGGGTTCTTAACCTTTTTTTGCTCCACGGACCCCTTTGCCAGTCAGGTGGAAACCACAGACTCCTTGCTAAGTGCATACTATACCATATATTATTTAATAAATATATCACACCCACACCAACATGACCCCACAAGAATGGTTTTTTTTTTTTTAATTTCAATTCAAGTTCACGGACCCCTTGTTAAGAACCCCTGTTTTAGTTGCTTTTTTTTTTTTTCAGTTGTGGGAACACATATATTACCTAAACTTTCCTGTCTCAGCCCCTCCCAAGCAAACCATCCAGTGGGATTAATCACATTCACATGTTGTGGTACCTTCACCACCTTCTATTACTAAAAATTTTCCCATCTCCCCAAACAGAAAGCTGATACCCATTATGCATCAACTCCCCATTCTTAATATTCCCCGCCCCTGGCAACCTGTACTCTACTTTCTGCCTCTATGAGCTTGCATATTCTCCAGTATTTTCTTTGTAGTTACCATGGGGTTTAAATCTGACATCCTAAGTCTATAACCATCTCATTTGCTTTGCTACCAAATTAAATTCAAAAGCCTACAAAAACTATGTCCCTATATCCCTCTATCCCCCAATCCTTATGTAGTTCTTGTCACAAATTACATATTTATACATTATGAGCCCAATTCCACTGACTCATCATTACATTTTATGCATTTCCCTTTCAGCTACTGTAGGAAGTAAAATGTGGAGTTACAAACCAAAATATAAAATAGTACTGGGATTTATATTTACCCATGTCATTATGCTTACCAGAAATCTTTATTTCTTCATGTAGCTTCAATCTATTGTCTACTGTCCTTTCCTTTCAACCTACAGAACTCTCTTTAGCATCTCTCATAGGGCCAGTCTAGTGGGGATGAAATCCCTCAGCTTTTGTTTGTTTGGTAATGGCTTAATTGCTCCCTCATTTTTGAAAGACAGTTTTGCCAGACATAGAATTCTTGTTTGGCAATTTTTTTTTTTTTTTTTTGCATTTAGCACTTTAAATGTCATCACATTGCCCTCTTATCTCCCTGGTTTCTGTTGAGAAATCAGCACTGAATCTTACTGGAGGTCCCTTGTATGGGACATGCTGCGTTTTGCTTGTGCTTTCAGAATTCTTTCTTTATCTTCAGCATGCAACAGCTTGATTCCAATATGTTGCAGTGTGATCTATTTGGGTTTATCTTGTTTGGAGTTCAATGAGCTTCTTGAATTTGTATATTCATGCCTTTTGTTAAATTTGGGAAGTTTTCAGCCATTGTTTCTTTGAATATTCTCTCTGCCCCTTTCTCTTTCTTCTTCTTCTGGGACTCCCATAACCTGGATACTGGTATTACTTACAGGTGTCCTCAGGCTCTGTTCACTTTTTTCCATCCTTTCTTCTTTTTGCTCCTCAGACTGAATGACTTCAATTGTCTTATCTTCAAGTTCACTGAATCTTCCTTCTGCCAGCTCCAATCTGCTGTTTGAACCATTCTAGGGAATTTTAAATTACTGTAATTTCAGATCTGTTTGGTTCCTTTTCATAATGTCCACCTCTCTATTGATATTCTCTTAGTGTTCCTCTATTGTTATCCTGATTTCCTTTAGTTCTTATTCTATTTTTTTTTTTTTTAAAACCCTTTGAGCATATTTAGGACCATTTAAAAAAAATTCATTGTCTGGTATGTCCCAGGTCTGATCCTCCTGGCTGATGTTTCTAATGCTTTAATCTTCTCCTATTCCTGGGTCACTACTTCCAGTTTCTTGCATGTTTTGTAATATTTTGTTGAAACCTGGATATTTTGGTATTTTAAGGTGTTATACCTGGAATTTAGAGCCTGAGGCACCTAGTCCTTAAGCTTTTATCCTGGTAATGTTATGGCAAAGCTTTACTTTAAAGAGCTACGAAAGGAAAAAGGAAAGGGAAGGGAAGGGAAGGGAAGGGAAGGGAAAAGGGAAGGGAAAAGGGAAGGGAAAAGGGAAGGGA
>JAKSZT010054226.1:3014633-3043595 GCA_026826555.1 Tolypeutes matacus
GGGAAAAGGGAAGGGAAAAGGGAAGGGAAAAGGGAAGGGAAAAGGGAGGGGAAAAGGGAGGGGAAAAGGAAAGGGAAAAGGAAAGGGAAAAGGAAAGGGAAAAGGAAAGGAGAAAGGAAAGGAGAAAGGAAAGGAGAAAGGAAAGGAGAAAGGAAAGGAGAAAGGAAAGGGGAAAGGAAAGGGGAAAGGAAAGGGGAAAGGAAAGGGGAAAGGAAAGGAAAAAACACCTTTCCCGGTCTTTGCAGATTGACTCATGGGTGTGTTCTCATTCAGAACTTATATATATAATGAGTTTAGAGAATAGCTTGAGGTCAAAACATAGGTGCCTTCATGATCCTTTCTGTGCGTGCATCTTGCCTTGGGCAGGCATGTTTAGCCCTAGAATTTCCCCCATTTACATGGATACGAACAAATGTCACCTCTTCCTTCTAGTTTCCTCACAGTCCCCAATCCTGCACTGTATGTCCTACAGCCAGCAATCCCTTGCCCAGGCAACCATGACTTGAATGTTCTCCTACAGTGCTCTGTAGGAGAAGTTTGTGAGATGCCCTCTACATGCAGGGCAAGTTCTGTGATGGTGAGCCAGTGAGGATTCCTGATTCAGTTCCTCAGGCTTCCACCAGACAGGCTGGGCCAAACATATATGCTCATTATGTGCATGAGGGTCACTTTACTCCCCCTGCAATCGGGACCAGGGATTTTCACTGTGAATGTGGGTTGGCTCCATGCTGAGCTGGTGAGGGGATGGGGAAGGAGCCAGTCAGGGTGCCATGAGATCCTACTGCTTTTAAGCTGCCACATCTTGACTCAGTACTCGCCCTGTTACTGCAATCCTGCAACCCTTTAACTAATTTTTGGAGCTTTGAGAAAGATGTTTCTGCCAGTTCTTGCTGGTTGTTCAAAGCTTCTGGGGAGGTAGGTCAGAGCCCTAAAACTTCTCACTTTGCCGTCTTGATTTGGATGGGGTCAGGAGTTCATTATTTGACAAGCCAACAGAATTATAATGGGCACTGTTTGTAGGAATGGGCTGTTGGCAAGTTTTAACCTGTGCTTGTGGAAAAAGAAAACCCAGGTTCTGTCTCCATTTATAATCCCTAAGGTTGAATTTTGAAGTCAGACCTGAGAAAACATTTCCCAATCAGGGATATCCCAACTACTCACCAAGTTTCAAATATGCCCTTCCACTTTCACCTTTTCACCAACCCCCCCCTACCCATAGCTGGGATGCTAGTGGCCATCTTAATCCAAGGCTCCAAAATATGTTCTCCATGTTGTTACAGACTTAAGCTACTCTGGGAAGTATGGGAGGCTCACTGCAATCAATAATTGTCCAGGAAACAAACTCAGAGATGAGAAATAAGTGATTTATTGAAAAGGCACCCAGAAATGGCATAAGTACAGCCTTGCTTGTAATCATTGGCTCGGCACCTAGAGGAGCGGCTGAGCAGAGCCTTATTAAACAAATGTAGATATACTGGGCACAATCAAAAGCATTTAAAGGTAACATGTTATTGGTGAAGAGAGAACCTGCTGCATTAAAAACAGGGCTTAGGTAAACAGCATGTAATTGTAGGAATACATGGGCAAACTGGCTACACAGGGGATGCCAACTGAATTGAAATTTAACAGGAAATGGACAAAAATTAAACACCTCGATCTTCAATGCATAACAGAAAAAGCCAAGTATACAAACTGCCCACCCAAGGACAGAGGAGGTAGAGGGGATAAACAGCTCACACTCTGTTGAAGATGTTTATTTTTGCATTTGTCAACTGAAAATAAGAATTTGCCCAAGTCTAACTGGTTTCCATTGAGGGTGGATGCAGCATGCCAAGGGCAGTAGTGATGGTAGAGCCTGTCAACAAAAGCTGATGATGATTTGGCTGACATTGATGGCCAAGAGTGGCAGGTGGGCAAGGACTTCCAACCTCCTGGTTTCCGTGGGCAGAAGAGGATGGAGGAGTAGGGCTGCTCAATGGAAGACCAAACTTGGCCATACTTGCCCCCTCCTCTCACCAATGAGAAATCACCAAGCTTCCATGAACTCTAGCATCCTGACCTTGGAAACCCTGCCTCAGCACTCTCCCGCCAAGGAAAGGATCCCTTGCTTTCTCATCCTTCTAGTCCAAGTGACAGCAAAATGACCCTCATGAAATGACATGCAGAAGAACAACCAGACCCAATTTCAGGCTTCAAAAGGATTGGAAAGTTCCACTGAGCTCCATAAGCATTGCTTCTCAAACTTATTCATAGCCCAACACATGCAGAAAATGGCAACATTTTTATTGTATGTGGAGGAAACAGGGGCTCACATCTGGATCTGACTCCCTGGGGGCTTTGGCAGCCCCTACCCTACCTGAACTAAGGGTGAGTTTGTCACTACATTAGCATGCTGGTAACCCACAGGTGGGAAGCTCTCACTTCTCCTCCCTAATGGTTCAAGATTTCAGATTCTGCCCCTGGTGCCCCTTTCCACCTGGCTCTGGGACAGTTCCCTTTACAAATACCTCTAGTGAGTACATCATCCATTTTCTAAATAGTGGCTTCAGCAGAAGTAGAGACTGGGAAGAGCCCCAACTGATTAAGGATGGTCACTGTGCTCCCCAGAAGTGTGGGTCAATCTTAATTAGAGTTTCTGGAACCTTCTGAGGAAGCCTCGACTTAGCAGATAACTAGCATGGCTACTGTCAAGTGGGCAAGAGCATCTGTCAGAGAGTAACTTGGGGAGCAGTCAGACAGGGCCAGTGCAGTGTTTACATGGTCAGAAGTGGTGTTTCAGTTTCCTCATTGCTGAAGCAAATACCGATACCATGCAGTGGGTTGGCTTAAATAAAGGGGATTTATTGGCTCACAGTTCTGAAGCCAAGAGAAGACCAAAATCAAGGCAACGCTTCTCCCAGAAGACTGTGTCACTCTGGGGCTGGCTGTCGGCAATCCTTGGTCCTTGGCTTTTCTGTCCCATGGCATTCCACATGGTGGCCTCTCCTGGCTTCTCTCTTCTCTTCCAGATTCCATTGCCTCTCAGCTTTGGGCTGCTCCCTCTGCTTTCTCTCTCTCTGTGACCTTCCCTATAAGGCCTACAGTGACAGGATTAAAACCCATCTGGATTCAGCTGAGCCACAGCTTAACTGAGGTAACCTCATCAAAAGGTTCTATTTACAAGTGTTCACACCCACAGGAATGGATTACGTTTAAGAGCATGGTTTTCAGGGGCACATACAGCTCCAACCCACCATAGGTGGGGTAGGATCTCCAGTAGGAAAGAAAGATACAGATTATAGGGAGCACTTTGCAATTGTTTCTGGTTCATCAAGAAAGGCAAATAAGGATTTCAGAAGAGTGAACAGAGAGAAAAATGTTTGTAGGGAGGCAGAATGTAAGACACTCAATAGGCTTTGTAGTAAAACAGAAGGAAATTTGAATCCTGCCTGGGACATTGACTAACTGTGATCTTGGGCAAGTTCTCCTTTTTTCCACTTATTATGAAGGCATCTCTCTCGCAGAGGTGTTGCATGCATTAAATAAAAGCAAGCATACAAAGTATCTAGAATGCTAGAGAGTTTCAGTAAAATTTAACCATTCCACTTTGCTATGCATGTTGATTAAAGTAGAAATTGGTTTGAAGTAGTGTGTGTGTGTGTGTGTGGTGGGTGGGCTGGGGAGTGGCAGTGCTTTAGGCCTATCTGGAGGCTTTGGGCATACTACAGAGAAATGGAAGGTAGTCTGAAAATACATTGGCTCTTCCCCCATTGTGTGGCCTCTGAAAGGTCATTATAATTTTTTATTCCAGATCAGCCTCGACCTGGAGTCCACTATTTGGTCTGTGGGTAGTTTCATGGCAATTTAGCATACTTTAGATGTAAGCTTCTGGATAGCAGGAAATGCATCCCCAATGTCCTTACGCTGGTCCCATGCCTCCTTCAAGGTGAACACTTGATGCTTTCTGCTGAACTGAGCCTAGCACAGGCCAGGCTGGCAGAGCAGGGGAAATGGGGAGAAAGGACGGCAGGGTACATGGTGAGAACACAAGAGGGGCAGAAGGGGGAGGAGAGGGGAGAGACAGGGCACCATGGAGATAGCCTGAACAGAGCGGGGCCCGAGAAATCTAGGGTCCCCAAGCTTGGCAGCCTGGGTGATGGGCCAGTCTACCAGGCTCAGCTCTGCCCACGAGGGCATCTCTAAGCCTACACTGTTGTCTCCCAACTCTCTCTTCCAACCAGAGGTCCAGCCCCACGTGCTGCTCAGGGGACCGTGCAGAAAGAGGACAAAGAAACATGAAGCAACTACCTGACATCCCTCCACCCTGCCTGTCAAGACAAGATAACATGAATATTTATTTCTTGGGCAGCCCCTTGACTTGCTGAGGTGTGGAGGAGCAGGAGTGGGCAGGTCCCTTGTGTGGGAGGATGCTCCTTCCTGCCATTTGTCACTGGCAGAATTGATAGATGGTTCTTTCAGGCAGCTTCCCAATTAGATGTGGGCAGCCACACTAGTTAAGAGTGCTTCGGTGGACCTCCTCCTGTAGCTACAACGGTACCAGGTCCTTTGGGTGGGCTCAGGTCAGACTTTGGAGAACTAAACAGAAGGTGCAGGGACCCTTACCTGTACTTCTCTGAGCAAAAGGGTGAAGGGGCCAGCTGGGCCAATGCCTGGGCCTGTCAAAAGGAATTCACCTGCAGACAACCTGTCTATGTATTGTAGCACATTTTGATAAACTCCAAACCAACCCTAAGAGTTTCCCTCTAGGGCAGTAGTTCCTAAGCTTTGGTGTACCGCTGTCCAGACCCCCTCCAAACATTGAGTTGGACTCTTCACACTTGTTTGGGGTCCAAAATACCTGGATTCCATCTGACTTTGGCTAATTATGTAACCATGGGAAGACTGTCATCTGAAATTTGTATTCAAAGTGTTTCCAACAATTTTCCTTCATTCTTTCACTCACTCATCCATTCATTTACCAACAGATCTTTTTAGAGCACCTACAATGTTCTAAGTACTCTCCCAGGTGCTGGGGCTATGGCTAGGAACAAAACAGACAGAAATCCCTGTCCTCTATGTTTTATGAATGCGGTGATTTTCTTTAAGAAAAAGATTATAGCTAACCTACAGAGTACAGAGAAGACTGCAATGGGTGTTAGGAGATGAGTATCAGGTTCAAATCAGCAATAGATGCTACACATGTTCCCTAATTTTCTGGATGAAAAGTTATGATGAGACTCTTTAAAAGAATCACCAAGGCCTGAGAACAAAGTCAGTCAGTGTGTGGATGAAGATGCACTAATTGAACACTGGCACAGCTGATGCTATGAAAAGTTCCATGATGATCACGAGTGAAATATTGTATAAGGTATGGTTTCTGATGCAGAGTTTACAATCTCTCCTGGGAAAATGAATAAAGCCCAGGAATAGAGATGAATTAAGACACATAGTTACAAGCTCACACATGACAGGAGTTGGAGGGATTCGGTGAAAGGAGGGTGTGAATGGCAACTGGGGATCGCTTCATGGAGGGGAGGTTTGGGTAGGTGGGGCGATGGAGGGAGAGCCTTCTGGGGAGACAAATAATGAGCAGAGGCTCAACAGTCAAAACAAGCAGGTGAGAGGCGTATGACCTAGTGACCAGAGACTGGGTTTGGGGCCAAACAGACCTAGGTTTGACTCCTCCTATTGTCATTTGCTGGTTGTCGTCCCCACTTTTCATATCTGGAAACTAAAGGTCAGAGAGATTAACAGCTCCCTTGAGGGACTTTGGTGAGGATGAAAGATCTTATATCTCAAGCAATTGAGAAGGGCTCACTAGATACCAGCTATTTTAGCCGCAAGTGGAGGAGAGGAGGTAGAGCCTCTTGGCTGAGGAACAGCCTTGCACTTCGGGGCAGGCTCGTGAAGGCTCTATGGGAAGTGTTTTGAGCTTTCTAGGTCTGAGATACCAGGGACACAGGACATTTTTTAAAGAGCTCCAAAGCATTCCCTCTTTATCTTTCTTGGGACTGAAAGGGTTGATGCACTGGAGCAATTTGAGACTTTGCTATGAATGGAGTTCACTTATCACAGAGTTCATTATCGAAAGGCTTTACTGGATATGAGAAATGCTGTTTCTTCAATTCCCAGGGACAGATAAGCGAGCAACCTCTGAGGGGGGTTTTCTAAACGAGGTTTCTCTCCCTTTTGTTAGGACTAGAGAAGCTGGCAGGGGGAAATCCCCAATATTGCTTTTTACCATTGGGAAAGCTGGTAGAAAATTACATTTCCGTGGGCTGGTAGAAAGACACAGTGATTTTTGGGGGGTCTTGTTTCTCCATTTTCTAAGACACCCCTGCTTTCTAACCTGGAACCCCACAGGTTTCAGGGGAGGTGGTATACTGTGTGTGATCTCAGATAAGTTACTTAACTCCCATGACCTGCCTCTCCTTCATTTGTGAAAGGGAAGATGTGTAAGGTGTGGTAGGCAGAATAACGGACCCCCAAAGAGGTCCATGTCCTAATCCCCAGAACCTGTGAACGTGTTATGTTATGGCAATTAAGGTCACCAATTAGCTGAACTTGAGATAATACTGGATTATCCTGGGAGACCCAATGTTAGAACAAGGATCCTTAAAAGTGGAAGAGGGGGGAGTGGATGTAGCTCAAGTGGTTGAGTGCCTGCTTCCTGTGTACGAGGTTTTGGGTTCAATCCCTGGCACAACTTTAAAAAAATATATGGAAGAGGGAGCAGAATGGGGGTGGGGGTGCAAAGAATGAGATGGGACAGAATCAGAGATGCTACATTGCTGGCTTTGAAGATGGAAGAAGGAAGCCATGAGCCAAGGTGGGTTGGTGGCCTTTTAGAAGGTGGAAAGGGCAAGGAAATGGATTCTTTCCCTAGAGCCTCCAGAAAAGAATGCAGCCCTGGCAACATCTTGATTTTAGCCCAGTGAGATGCAGTTCAGACTTCTGAACCACCAGAACTGTAAGATAATAAAGGTGCATTGCTTTAAGCCACCAAGTTTGTGGTCATTTCTTGCAGGTGCAATAGGAAACATAGGGCTAATGGGAGAATAACATATAATGACTTCTAGATTTGTACTCTTGGGCAAGACACTTAACCTTTCTGTTCCTTGGTTTTCTCAAGTGTAAAATTGGGATAATAATAATATCTATCTCAAGGATTGTTGTGAGGATTAAATGGCTAATGATACAAGTGTTAGTTAATGGTATTGTATAAAGCACATAGCCTGGCACATAGCATGTTCTCAAAATTAATAACCATGATTATTTTGTTATATGGGAAGGAGAAGGGAGAAGGGATCTTGGCTACTGCTCTAGGACTTTCCCTCCCCCTAATTGCAATAGCTCCCAATGCAACCCAGGCAAATATCACAAGTTCCAGAAGCCCTCCATTGAAATGTCAATTACCTGCTTTCCTAAGAATTTATTTGTCTTCTTGAGGAAGGGGGTTGGACCCTGGGTACTTTTTGTAACTCATGTTAGTGTTCAGGATTTTCTACTGCTGCATAAAAACGACCCCAAACTTAGTGACTTAAAATGACCACCATTTGTTTAACGCTCAAGGTCCGTGGGTCAGGATTTCAAACAGGGCTTGGTAGAGTGGCTCTTGGATCAAGGTCAGGGTCAGTAAGCTGGCCTAGACTGGAGGGTCCAAGACGGCTTCACGCATGTGCCTGGTGCTTGGGTTTGGATGGCAGTAAGAGGTGGGGTATGGCCAGCATTGCTTGCTCTCTGTGGGCTCTCCAGGTAGCTATCTCAGACTTCCTCAGGACAGGACTTCTAGACAAAGTGTTTTAAGATATAGTCTCTTAGAGGCTAAGCTAGGGAACTCACACAGCCTTACTTAGACTCACCCTATTCTATTGGTCAAAGCAGTTAGGTAGCCTGCCCAGATTCAAAGGGACTTAATGGTTCCATCTCTCAATGGGAGAGGGGTCAAGAAATTTGTGGTTGTCTTTTATCCATTACACATCTCTAACATCCCCTAAAGACAACCCAGGTAAAGAGAGATGAAGGGTAGAGGAAAGGGACTAAACCATCTATCTTAGGTGATATGGCAAGCACAGCCCCTCGGCCTGCATCTCCTAACCTTTCTGGATTCAACTAACACGTATTGAGTGTCTACTATTTGCGAGGCACTGCAAAAGATGCTTTCATATTAATCATTTCTTTTGAGCCTCTGAAAAGAAAACATTGTGCTTCAGCTAGGGTAGGCCTGGCTGACATGGAGGCCAATTGAAAGACCACTCACCTAACCTCCAGTGCATTTGCTTTCATTACAGTCTCTTCTAACTTGGGCTTTGTGCCTCCATTTTTCTGAATCTGGACACACAGAATGGCCTCAGCAGGTATTCAGGCTGTCTTAGACATCTGTGTCCTGGGAGGATTCTGAGGCGCTTTGAATTTGGGTCAGAATGGACCCCAAATGAGCTCATGTTTCTAAAGTGCTTTGAGCTCCTCAGAGAACAGAAGCTCTTTAACTCGAGTGCCTGGCTCTGCTCATGGGTGGGTCCCTGCAACGAGAAACATGCTTTGTTACTTCTAGAACCAGGCTGGTGTCTTGGATAAATAGGGGGAAATCAGTCTCTAGAGTTTTCTGTCTGCAGTCTTTTTAGCCACTATAAATTAATTTTCAGAAAAATGGAATTGAACAAAAGAAGAGAGAAGAGGAAAAAGGAAAAAATAAAAAAACAAAAACCACCACGAACCTGACCAATCTGAAAGGAAAATAAAATTTCTGCTGTCACACTGCTCCCGAGATGAAGCACGGAGGTGAATGCTGACAACTGGGTCTAGAACTGTGGTCCAGGCACCCTATTACCAAGCTGCCATCAGGAGGGCAGGGAGGGCAGGGCCCAGGTGGAGAGCAGAAGGGGTGTCTGGCTGGAGCTACCTGTAGATGTTCTGGATTCATTAGCATCTCCCAAAATAAAATCAACTTGATGCTGATTAAAGCTGAAAAATCCCAGAAGCCCAGCAGGCACAGTGTCTGACTCTAGGGCCCCTGAACAAATTGTTTTCCTTTTTCATGTCGATCCTTGTGAACTCTTAGGATCAACTCTTAGGATCACGTGGCTTGCCCATGGGAACAGGGCTGGAAATGGAACTACGGGTTTCCTCTTGGCACTGAGCTGTCAGAGCCATCCCAGCAGGCCCCGGGTCCCAGCAGGAGGGAGACAAGAAAGCCTTCTCATCCTACAAGCTGAGGTCTGCATATGCAAATGGCTGACAGATGCCCAGCCTAGAGTTGGATTCAAATGCTTTTGCCCAGTGCCTACCTTGTGTCAGGTGCTTTTCCCTAAATAAACTCATTTCATTCTCGAGGAATGTTTGTAAATGTATAAAACAAAAATACATAAGATTACAAAAGAATGCAATTACATTGACATGCAATTATCAAAATATTAAAAAACAAATTTGTGACATAGTAATGTGTGTGCTTCTTTAGTAACACAATGAACAATGAGATCCAGCAAAGGCCTCAGTAACTGCTGCAATTTCAAGTAGTGATCAGTATAAATAACATTTTGACTTTTCTGGAAAAGCAGTAATATGATCTGAAAATAACTGTAACTTTATTTGGAGACAGACACAGGTACTGCTGTCACCACTGGGTCTGTTGTCTACATATATAATTGAAGGGGATACTAAATTTCAGTTAGAAGTGAGTGAAAATAAAAATAAGCTTTCTTCCCCATTCAAGTTCATTGAATTTTGCCAGGTTCAGCCCTTTACATATGTTAATACATTTAATCCCCACAACAATCCAATGAGGTAGGTTCTCTCCCTCTCACTAGCCCCATTTTACAGCCAAAAACCCTGGGGCACAGAGAGATGAAATAACTAGCCCAAGGTCACAGTTGATATGGACCATCAGTTTCTCTTCCTCTCTCAAAGTGGGGATTCCAGAACCATCGTGGGAAATGTCTTTTGAAAAAAGAATCTTCCCTTTGGGTTTTCTCCAGTTGGCATCACTCTGATAGGTTCTTTTTAGGCTCTGAGCCAGATACTCTTACTGAACTCAATTCACCAGGGCGGAGGCCCAGGAGAATGGCCAGGGTGGATTTCCCCCTCTCCACCCCCCCAGGGACACCCACCCCCTGACATTCTGAATACGCTCGCAGCACGTGTCGCTATAGCAAAGGTACATTTACGTGCGTGATTATTAAGTTAATGCCTGTCTTCCTGCCAGGTGGCCAGGGCATCAGGTGGGCACTCTGTCTGGTCTGATCACCTTTATATCTCCACACCTAACCTGTGTGCTCAGTATGACGCAGATGCTCACTACACGTTTGCCGAAAGAATGAGTGAAGAGCGAATGAATCGCCAGCCCTAGAGATGTCACCTATTCCTCATTAGGATAAATTCCTTGATCCTTCCTTCCATGCCTCCTTGTAACTGGTCAGTAGATAAGAGTCTTTACTACTGTTTATTAAATGGCTCCCTTTGTGCCCCTCTCCTCTGAATCTCCTCCAATGTTTTCAAACACTATTTCTGCTTGGAACTTCCAGGATTCAGAGGTTCTGGGAAACATCTGAGGTGTGAGGAGACGTCAGGCACTGCAGCTGCAGGGTCTGGTCCAAAGTTATGTGTAGGAGCTGCTGCGAGGTGGAAGCCCACGGGCTTCAACCTTACACCGTGTCTCTGCTTGGCTGGGAATAGAGTTGTATCTACCATGAGGCCGCTAGTACTTTCCCCAAAGCAAAACGCTTTCCTGGGGACACTTCATTTCAGATTTCAGACCCTATGGTCTCTGCTGTAGACAGAAGACTTGCTGCTGCAGCTTCTTTGTTGCCATGTTGAAAATGACGCAACTTAAACTTGGATCTCCCTCCTTCCTCAATTGGTTTGGGCGAGGGTGGGAGTAGGGGCTTTTCCTTTGTGTGTTTCTGGGATGCTCCCCACTCAAGCTGCCTTTAGCATGGTCTGTATTGTCCTGTTTTACTGCTTGGTATTTAGATAAATTACAGAGAGCAACAAAATGCCACCTACCCCCCGTTGCCTCTAAATATTAAGAACTGATATGAGGAAATAGTCCAGTTAAAATCTTCCCAGATTCAGATACTTCATTAAATCCCTTGCTTTGCACCATTGGGCTTTAAAGTGCTGTCTCTTCTGGGGATGAGATAAACTAATGTGCTTTAGAGGATATTCACATGGGCCACTTTAGAAAATAATTCTAAAGGATTTCTAAAAGTGTATGAGTGTGTGGCTGCTTCATAATAAGAGGGCATATCTCAAAAGGACTGCTTTAATGCTTATTTGGGTGTAGAAGTATTGGTATGTGTCACTTCATTTGACTTGTACATGAGGAAGTTAAAGGGGTGCCAGGCGTGGGAAGGAGTTGTCATAAAGGAAGTAGAAAGGAGCCATTTCTTCTTCCCTTTCCCTAAAGTACCATAAAGAGGAGCTGGGACCACCATGTCATAAGCCCCCCAATGAATCACACAATGGTAAGACCTTGGGGTGGGTGACTTGTCGTAGCTTCTCTGATGCAGCTTCATCTGTAAAATGGGAATATTACTTACCTCAAAGGGTTATTAGGGATCTTAAGAGAAATAAGGTATGCAAAGCATTTAGCAACGTGCATGGCATTTGGTGAACATTCATTCAATGGTAATAATTTTTAAAATGAGTCCCTCGTCAATGCTTCATCACATATGCAGGCTGATGGCAGGCAGGTCTCATGGCCTTATCTGGGATGCCTTTCTCCAGATTGGCTCTTGCTCTCTTTTTTTGAGGCATCTGGGAAGTCATTGCATAGAGAGCCTGGATTTCTGAGCCTGGGGCAGTTTAAAATAAAATGGGATTCTAAAAATGAGGGTGGTTGTCTAATGGGATTTGTAAAAAGCAGAGCCAGGGAAGGGTGAAGTGAGTGAGGCACCTAAGATGCAAAATTTAAGGCAGGCCTCATGCTCGGGTGCCGACCTGCCCGTGCACAGCTCTGAGGGCCTCATTAAATTTTGCTCCTTAGGTGCCTGGGATTGCTTCACCCTAATCCCAACCCTAGCAAATAGGTTCCGCCGGTGCTCTCAAGAATGCCTGGGTCAATGGCAACCTCTGAAATAATCCACAACCTTTGGAGGAGATGGCATCTTCACCTGGATGTCTACAGTCTGGGATTTAGTTATTTTAGTTAGTTAGCTCAGAGCTGAGCCAGATTGAATCGTTTGGTTCCTCCAAAAGTAGTGCCTGAAGCCAGGCCTTGAGTGCAGGTAGTTTATTGGGAGGTGATTCCAGGAAGCAGGAATCAGGGATCAGGAAGGGTAAGACAGGGAAGGAGGAAAGAGCATGAGAGAGAGGCCACTGTGGGAACAAATGTGGTTTCTTTCCTCTGGGACCTCCTGGGAAGCACATAGGATGCCTTCCAGAACTTTCCTGGAGGACAGGATGCGAAGTATTTTACCATCTGCCCCTGTTCCCCATAGATGGCTGGTGCCCCCAGCAAGGGCACCTTCCTGACACTTCCACGGTGTGCTTGTTTGCAGGCTGAGAGACTCTCGTGGTGCTGGTGGAGGCTCTCAAGTGGGAAGTAATAAGAGAGAAGCTGGAGGAGAATCTGAGCTTCCAAGGAACTGTCCCGCACAGTTTGGGCTAAAATCAAAGGGGTCCCCAGGGGATGTGTCGCAGAGATCTAGAATTTTCCGGCACCCCAGAAAAAGCAAAGCATGAAAGTCACAAGACAAACAGAACGATTTGAAAGGGAATCAATGTGTGCAAGTCGTCTATGAATCAACCACCTCGGCTAATCACTCCTAGTTGATTGAAAAGATCTTGGTCAATCTTTTTGACCGTGATTCTTCCACTCGATTCCACCAGCATTAGTAATCCAATTCAGGAGTAGGGCAAGCTATATGCCTTCCAGGTATGATTTTAAGGGTCTCGGGGTGATCCCATGCTCAAGATTGCCTTCTGACCTGCCCTGGAATTGCTTAAAATCCGTGGCCTGCAGGTCAAGTCCTTGCACTGGGAAGGGTACTTCTCCGCAGGTTCCTCATGCATTCATTTGCATAGCCATTTATATCAGAAATAGTTCATAAGCACCTGGACCAAGCATGGGTGCTGTGGTGGGGTCAAGAAAGGAGGAAAAGAGAGGAGGATGGATGTCCTTGAGGAGCTTGCAGTGTAGACAGGAAGACAAGAAATATGCAAGTGAAAAGCTTTACCATAAAAAGGCAAAATATGGTTAAATGTTAAATGCATGGAAGAGAGTTACACAAGCACAATGGAAACTTGGAGGGTGGATTCCCAAAGGCTGGAGTTGCAACAAAGGCTGTGGGGAAGACATGAGTTTTGATATGAGCCTTGAAGGATGTACATAGTCTTTCCACAGTCCATTTCTCTAAACACATAGACACCTCTACCTCTTTTTTTTTCCTTCCAGACTAACCCTCTCAGAGGACAAAAAGAAAACCAAGCTGGGGGCAATGATGGGCATTTTATGAACTTAAGTCCCTGACTTATGGAAGAGGAAAAAATATGTATATATTCTGTTACTGGTGGAAATGAAATTGCTGGCTTCTGTGCAAGCCATTCATGAATTAACAAGCTTTGCTAATCACTCCTACTTGATATTTATCACAGGTACATTTTACAAGATGAATTCTGTCACCAGTGCTGGCAGCTACTCACTAAGTCCCACCAGCAGCTGCAAATATTCATTAATAATATTTTGTTTGGGCTCCCACTTGCCACTTTCCATCCTCCTGCTTCAGAAGTATGAACAGCATCATTACCAAGTGGCGCCCACAGAATGGAACACAGAGGCAACTTGGAAATTTTAAATGAAAGCAGATGTTGAGAAATACCATTATCCCATGCATGCTACAATAAATAGCATTAACATTTCTAAGTGACGGGCCTCTGAATTGGACTGCAAGGAGCTCACATTTACAATGAAATGAGGGACTTATCCTTTTGCATCCCTGGATTCTACAGGTGGCTTGGTGACAGTCTTCTCCTAGTGTTTCGATTTTAAGGTTGCTGTTAAAAACCAGCTAAGCATGGATTGGGCAAGCAGGCATTTAGGAAGGTGTTGGTGCCAGATGCATTCATTGACTAACCGTCTGAATACAAAATTGACTTAGCATAGCAGCTGAAGTGTGAGAGCTCTTGAAATGAGTTCTACCCCAACATGCACTTCCTGTGCCAAGGAATGACATCATTGCTTACGTCACCGATGGCTGGTTCCTGGGCCTCCATGGGTTTTGTCAGCCTTGGTCCTTTACTACAGCAATCAGATCAAAGGTTACATTATATTTACCTGAATGGTGCTTTATGGCCAAAGAATATGTCCACTTAGGTTTGCACTCAAGCCTCATAACCACCTTGGGTATCATTAGCACCCAGATTTTATAGGTGCAAACCTTTAGCTTAGTGGTTAAGGGCATAGATCGTGATTCATGCAAGATAGGTTTTGAATCCTGGCACTGTTGCTTACTGTCTCTCTGGTCCTAGGCAAATTGTTGATTGGGAAAGTTCCTCAGTGTCTGCATCTGTGAAACAGGAAAACTGATATTTACCTTAGGGGTGTTGGGAAATTACCAAGCACCTAGCATGATTCTTAAGGATAGCGCTTGGCTTTGGATCCCTTTTGAGATTACCACTATCCCTCCTATTTTCTGGTGCAAGGTCACCTTCACAAAAACAATAACGTTCTAAGAGGAAGAGGAGGATGAGAGAAGCATTGGGATTAGTAAATTAAGTCAGGACACAGCTTTCTTGGAGGGAATGCTCATTACTTGTTAAGTCTCTCTCTCTCTCTCTCTCTCTCTCTCTCTCTCTCTCTCTCTCTCTCCTCTCTCTCCCTCTCCCTCTCCTTTACTCTCTCTTCATCCATCCATCCATCCATCCATCCATCCATCCATCCATCCATCCATCCATGTCTATTCTGAATAACCACACAAGGCACCGAGTGGTTTCGGTACAACTTGAAAGCATTATCTCAAGCCATTCTCTTCAAACAAATAGGAATATGTATCTTTGAGATTCCCAAGGCACCTTAGAAGCAACAAATGCAAGCCTCAATAGGCTCAGCACTTGATGAATGTGTCCCTGAATGAGTTTTATTATTAACCTGTGAACTAGAAAGGGAAAAAAAAATATGTATTTTTTCTTTGAAGTGTATTTGGCCTGGAGTATTTCATGAAAGGATCCTAATTCCTTTTTATTAAAGCAACAACCTCAAGTTGTAAATGTCAGGTGATACAAGTCATAGGAGGTTGTCAAAGGACTAATGGCAAGTTCATACTACTGGCTGAGCATTTTACATGTTTTTTTATTTGTCTAGAAACTGCCTTCAATAGAACAGTTGAAATGCAGATATTAATGTATCTATCTATCTATCTATCTATCAATCTATCTATCTATCTAATCTAACATTCTATCCAGCCAGCCATTCATCCATCCACCCATCCATCTAGTCATCTATGTATGTATGTATGAATGTATGAATTTATGTATAAATGTATTTATCAATTATCTACCTACTTACCTGCCTGCCTGTATTCTATCATCTATCTATATCTAAACATCTATCTATCTACACATCTATTCATATATCTAATCATCTACCCATCATCTAGCTAGCTATCATCTATCTAATCTAATCTAACAATCCATCCATCCATCCATCCATCCATCCATCCATCCATCCATCCATGCATCTAGTCATCTATCTATCTATCTATCTATCTATCTATCTATCTATCTATCTACAATCCATCCATCCATCCATCCATCTACCCACTCATCCATTCATCTATCCACCCACCTACCTACCTACCTATCTATCATCTATCTGTATCTAAACATCTATCTATACCTATCTATCCATCTACTTAATCATCTATCTAGGTATCTATCTAGTCATCTACTTTTCTAAAACTGCACACATAATTTGCTTCTTAAGGCTTTATATTCAATTGGTATATCTGCATCAAGTGCTTTTGCACTTAATTTTAACATGAGGAAAATGTGCCACATGTCCCAGTTCCCACAGCAAGTTGAAGTCACAATGGAGAAATGGGTCAAGTTATTCTCCTGCTTGACGGTAGGTGGAGAACCATCACAGGTGTGCACACCGTGTAAAGAGACCTTTCTCCCTTTGGCTTAGTGCTGAATCGAGCGTACATGAACAGCATCTGCCAACGTAAGGCCTATGGGTCAGGGTGGAAGTGAAGCTCTCATGATTACACATTTGGGAAACAAATGGGACGAAGAAAATGAAATCAACATGAGAAAACCATAACTGCTTTAAAACAAACCTGTTCCTATAAGGAGATCATGTAAATGCAAGTACAGAGGGGCAACCCTCTTCCTTGCTCTCAGTAGTTGAAGTTATCCTGAAGAAAGCTTAAGGCAGGAATGTATTTCAAGACAGCAGAGTCTTTGCACATTCAAAAATTAGGCAGAGCTGGAGCTCCATATCTCGTTACGGTAGGACCAGAGCACCAACTAAACAGGTGGTGTCACACTATTACTCTTGCAAATGTATGCACCTGAAAGGCCTGCATTTCGCAGGGCTCTGCTCTCAGGGGTGGCATGAGGCTTGCACGCTGTGAAAATCTTAATGAGCAGATGTAGATTCCGAAAGGGTCAGCGTGGCCTAATATGCAGCAACGGGGGAAACGGAAAACCTCGTCCTTTTTTAAGTCTGGACTCTGTGCCCATGCTCTTATTCTTCAAAGACCAAACTGCAACTGTTTTGTGTTTCTGTGTGCTGCACAGACAGTGTATTCCTTTTTACATGGATTTGCTCAAGTAGGCTTTGCAGTGACACACGAATCCAGCTATGTTAAAATAACGTTAAAGGTCTGCACCGAAGCAGTCCAAAACGGGACATTCAGTGTCTCGGGCTGCCACATCACCTTTAAATCAACTTAATGTGCCCGTGTATGGCTGTCCACAGACTCTTCTTACCGCTGTTATCCTTATAATAGGATCATTCAAGTTCTCTTATCTAGTCTCCTAGATGCTCTGATCCAACTCTTTCAAACAGAAGTGATTTGTCATGCGGCACCACCCTTCCTCCTGCAAGCAGCGCTAGGGAGAAAGAAGCAAGCTGGCTCTAATGCGCGGCCCAATCTGCCTTCTTCTCAGATAAGTGTTTTACTTATAGAGGTAATGAGCCCATAAAAGCATGAAATAGGCACACCCAACACATTTCAAAAACGCACCTGCAAGTGCACGTTAAGACAACTGATGGCCAACTGCATTCCCCAGAGGTCCTGAGAAATCTGCCCACTGCAGGTCCACATGGCCATGTCCCTATTGTTGGAGAATGGAATTCATTACCTCTCCCTGCATGGCACTAGCTGTGCTAGCTCAATATGTGTCTAGTTATCCTTCTCTCTGTGGCTTCCACTTAATAAGCATCCCTTCGGACATCAGCTGCATTCCACTTGGAGAGCCGTGAAATGGGAGTCACAAAAGTGCATGCTCGCCCTGAAACATGCAAATTGGAATTCCTCTGTGAAGACAGCTGGTGACATGCAACCGTGTCCGAAGCGCGCACGCCCCTGCACCTTTCGGCCCTCCCCCACCCCAGTGTTGTGTGTCTCCAGGTGGACAAAAAGGCTTCTGACACTTGGAGCTCTCCCCTGCGCTCAACAAACTCCAATCGGAAATCATACAGACTGCCCCATCTCCCTTAGTTTCACATTTCTCTGGGCTTGTTGTTTTTACAGGTCTGATTAGGTTTTATGATCTTGAAAATGATGTTCAGCCTACCCTACATCGGACTCCAGACTCCAGAAGAAGAATTAACACCCTGCAGCTTCCTGGCGCTTTATTCCCTAGAAAGTTGGCATTTTCTTTTAGCCCCCAGGGCCCACCACGCTGTATCTGTCAACTTCTATAGCTCTCAGCTTTTGCTCCTCCAAATGCATTCACTTGGCCGTACAATTGTGTGGGAGGAGGTTTGATTTGTGTTTACTGAAGGTTCTCTCCCCACCCCCATTTTATAATTTATGTAGCAGGAATAGCCAAGATGCAAGCATCGGACCTATTGCAATTCATGTAGAATCTTAAATCGTGGTTTGAGGCTGAGTCGCTTATAACCCCTGGCATCTCTCTGGAGGGGCTGATGACCCCAGCCTGTGACGGCCCCAGTGTAGGCTGGAAGCCAAGGCCGCCACATCTCACATCACCCAGAATTTGGAGGCACATTTGATTTCTTTCAAGGGTTTACCTTTGAGGTGACTGAACCACCAGAGTGAGTCAAAGCGAGGATGAAACTACTAATTGGCTTAATGGTTAACGCCTTATCCATTTGGGGGATAAGACAAAAGCCTGAGTCATAGCTACAACGGGGAAACTATTTTCCTTAGAAGAATTCCCTCTACTAGACTCCGGCTCTTGGCAGGAGAGGAAGCAAATCGATGGCATTATAGATCATCTCAGCTACTCACTATTGAGGGAAAAAAATGAGAAATTAGTGGTATTGAGGAGCTGTTTAAATACCGATACTGAATACGACTTCGTTGCTGTTTGTAGCTGTTGGTTTGAAATTTTGCTATCCCAATTCGTAAAGAATGGAATTCCCATGGCAGGCTCTCAGCCCCAGGTCCTGTGCTCCTTCCTTACTAATCCATCCCATCACATGCCAGGCTGCATGGAGCTGCACTGCCATTAGCGCTCTCGTGTGCACAGCTGGCAGCCTGGCACCCTAGTCCGTACCACTGTTCCAGACTCATTAGGAACATTCCACAGCTGGCACAAAATTAGAAGCTCAGAGCAAGCAAATCACGGCTTTTTAGGAGTGTCCTCCCTAGTGAGCATGCTCAGAGGAGAGCAGCTCCACCCACATGACAACAGCTATCTTAGCAGAGAAGTAAACAAACAAACCACAGGTGCATCCTGTCGTGCATTTTGCAGCGCTCCCCTGCTACCTTCCAACTTTTTGTAATTTTGTTTGAAATTTTCTGTTTCTACCATAGTGGAGCTTTCCAACCAATGTCCCACAGTTGATCCCAGTAGGTTGAGTTCTCCTCCAGATCATCTTTAATAATGATGAAGAAATAATACAAAGGAAGAAATGGCTGCTTTGGGCTCTATATCTTCCAGGGTCTAGAAATGATTTTCTCTTACAAACAAGATCGAAATTCTCAGGAAAGTCTATGGCATCTGCTCAGGCTTAAGAAGTTTCTCCGATCATTAGATGAAAGTTAGGGTTTCACAGTCTGGTAGAAACTTCAAACGTGTGATGCCCTATACTTACAAGTAGAGAAAGAATTACATGAAAACAAACTAAATCTCAACCAGGAAGGGAAAAAAACAAAACAAAACAAAAAAAAACAGCCAATAAGAACCAAACTCTTTTCAAATCCAAAGATAGATTTCCCTGTCACACACACACAAAAATCAATCCAACTATTAACCTACTATGTGCTTAACACTATAGGAGGTGAATGCTGGGGGCAGAATGAGTATTCAGATGTAGTCCCTAGCCCCAAGGAGTTTACAATATAGTAATGCAAATAGAGGCATGGAAAAGTGCTATAGGGGCCCAAAGTGGGGAAAATATTCTGCATGGAGGAGTACACATAGGAAGTGGGTATTGAAGGATGAAGAGGAGTTTGATAGGCAGAGAATAAAGACATCACAGAAGTAACTTTTAAATCTGGTATCTTTAAGGTTCTTGCCTGTTAATTCTAACAGTCTTGATAAATAGCCCTTGTTACCCATACCAGTATTCTAAGGTATATAATAAAGGGTCTGAGTTGAGCACAAAATAAGCAGAAGGAACAAATTGCCTGATCATAAGTTAAATCATACCATTTTAAAAGTCTTCACTGTCATGACAAATCTGGTTAGGAATGTCTGTCTGAGGCTGCAAGAGGATGGAATTCTTTTTCTTTTTCTTTTTTTTTTTAACCCAATGAAAGAATATGGTGGCAAGAAGGTCAGCTTTCTCTTTGTGTATATGACTTGTAGAGAGAAGAGAAAACATTCAGAGATTTTTTTCCTTGACCCCTTCATTGCAAAATGAGTCAATAAAGAATGATGATGTCCTAGTGCCCATATGGTCATTATCCAGGGGATGAAGCATGTCAGTGTTTCATGACAAGATTTGTCCAAGGGCCACCTCCTCCAGGAAGCCCTCCCTGAGTGTGGGGGTCATGGAGACCTCTGATGTGCTCTCCTGGGTGCAGCCATTTTAACTGCACGCCACACATATGCATTCACTGCACCTGCCAACCTGAGGTCCCTAATGGGGGTTGGTGTCTCCTCAGCAGCTTGGGCATTGCCTGGCACATAGTAGGTATCCAGCAAACATCTTTTTGGTTAAATGAATGAATGAACTAACCAATGTCTTAAGGAGAGTGTGGTGTAGAGGAAAGAACAGAAATTTTGGAGTAAAACTCCACTTGAATACAAATCCAATCTCAGTCTTTAACATGTGTGTAACCTTGAATGAATAACACCTTTGTCTAAAACCCAGCTTCTTCAGCTGTGAAATGGGTGCTATGTGACCATCTTGATGAGATGAGGGGAAACACTTGCTCCCTTACTTTTTCTTTGAGAATCAAGGAGAAAACTTTCAAAGATAGCTCGGGCAACATTTAAAATTCCTAAATGGAAAATGATGACCTTGATATATAAAGGGATGTTCTGACTAAAGAACTGTGGTCTGGATTCTCCATCACTCCAGAATAACTACCTAAGACATGGGTCCAGGTTTGAAAGAACTCCTTTCCCCACCCTTCTCAGTCCTAACCATCATCAAGGGGCTCACTCCAGTATGGGAATACCAAAGCAGCATGGGGAATGCTGAAGTCCAGGCATGCTAAGCAAAAGTAATTTTACGAAGATGTCAGTGGTCCGGCAATGGTATCTCAATGACAAACTTTTGTGATGAAAGGTGATTTGGTTAAAAACACAACACAACCTCTCATCCCTGGGAGCTTTGCTTATTTCACATGAGACAGCAATGTGCTATCCATTTCTAACAGCTCACAGTCCATGGCTGGGAATACATCCTATCTCTCTGAAGCCTGAAGGAATGGCCATTTACCAAAACACATCTAGGGAATAATCTGTAGTTAAATGCACAGTTGATTTATCATTATCTTGGGTTATTTGGAATTCACATTATTTATGTTACTAATCCTGTCCCCAGAACTCTAAGTCATTGCCCATCATTTCTCTAACAAATAATAATAGTAAAAAAAAAAAAAAATCTTACTCAACATTATATTTGGACATCATCTGTCTGAAAGGTAATAAGATACAGCAACTACAATGATTGAAATGAAGGGAATAGATTGTTAATATAATAGAGGTTTCTACTGGGCATGCTTTAAATCAATGTGTAAAAGCAATTTAAACAACCCACCTTGTCATCATGTTTAAAACACATTGATTTCTCGCTTTCTTTTTTCCCCCTTGTGGTTTTTATCTCTTAGGCTGTTTTCCCCCTTCCTGTGGATTTGGAGAGCAAGCCAAAGGAAAAGAAAATTCAACAAGAGGACTGGCTGAAATAGCTTGAGTGACAGACTGCCCGTTTTAGAACATTTCTAATAAATCAAGAGGAAAAATAAATCTCTGCCAAAGTACCACATTTGACAAATTGAAATTAAATGGCACCAACTCTGGGGAAACCAAGATGACCTGCTTTGATATTTCTTCCCCAGGTGAACAATGAACAGGTAAGAGAGGATTTTTGAGAGGTATGTTTTTAACTCCCCCCGCCATCCCATGGAACTGACAAAAATGTGTTTCTAAGCCCCAAATTGATATTCAGTGTGGAGTGCAAGTTCAGGGGTTAAAAATAAACATGGACCTTTTTGCATAGAGATGCATATGTATTTGTTCCCTTTCATTCTAAAATCATTGTCTTGGAGAGAGTGGTAAATGTAATTTTTTTTTTTTTTTGCTAGCAATGAGGTTTTTGGTGGTATTAGCTGTCAGGACAGAAAAATGTATGGCAGTAATAAAGGGGGGAAATATATGATCCATAAATAAAGAAAAACGGGACTTGTTTGGTATTATAAACTTTTAACGCTTTTAGGTAGCAAACACTCCAAACAAATCCCCTTCCTTTAAATCTTCTTACACTGTCTTCAGATTGCGTCTCTCATAGACCTGCTCCAAATCCTATACATGGTGGCAGTCAGTGAGTCCCTGCATACCAACAAGGAAAAGGCACATACTTCGCAGGGCTGTATGGGAAGACTCGGATCTTCTTCTTTTTCAAGGGTCAAAGTGAAGAGCATGTCAGGCTCATAGCCAGCAACAAACCATGGGCAAGTATTTCATTTCTATCTCAATTCCTAAGAATTTCCATATGCTGGAGAAAAATAATGATCATCAATGACATTTATTGATCGCCTACAATATGTTAGGCAGTGTTGGGTGCTTGCAATACGGGGGTGAATGAGTGAGACACAACACCTGCTTCAAAGAGTTCATGCTCTCCTAGGGGAAAAGGATCGGATACTCTGCTAGGCTGCTGAAATAGTCAAGAACAGTCTTTATGTGCAACAAGTGGGCAATGGGTATTAGTTGAATGAATCAATAAACGGATGTGAATATAAGACTGTCATTAACGAACTCTGGAAATACAGAGGTTTTGTTTTGTTTTATTTGGGGAGGAGGTGGGAGAAGAGAAAGGGCTGTGTGTAAAACAATGAAAGAAGTGACTCATGGCCAGGGAGAAGAGGTGAATACACAATTCTGCAACATCGCTTCACATTATATACATTTTGTTTTTAATGAGGAATTTGCCTTAAGTAAAAAAGATAATGATGAGTCAGCACATTGTAGGCAATCGCTCTCAGGCTATTGTGTTAAGGTCTTTGCTCTGATAGAAGCGCGTTATCTCCCTAAAACATCCAGGCGGGTTCTACTGCTCTCACTGTATAATTTGCAGGCTTCAGTAATGTTTTATGTATTATGCTACTTATATGCTAAAATGTACATGCACGCTCCTGCAAATTTAGGTAAATTATGAATAAATTAAATCTTATCTAAATAAACAAGTGTCTTTCTGAACCCGAATGCAAGCTGTCATGAATATTTAAGTGGACGAGAATGACTCTTCTTCCAGCTGTGTCGCTTAGAGGGTGCTCCCTGTCTCCCTGATTTTTGGAAAGGAAAGCACACACAGCCAGGGAGATAAAATACACTCCTCTCTGGGGACAGGTACATTGAGGAATAGGGCATGGAAGAGCGATACAAAAAATAAAATAAAATCCACTATGGGGATTGAATTGGATGGGTGTTTGCTGACGCTGGTACTTGCTGCCTTTTCACTCTACTTTGGAGTCACAGAGTTTGAGGAAAGAGTTATTATTTTTATCTTTCCTGTATGTGGAAAAAGGCAGCTCATGCAAACTGCAGCACTAGAGCTTCCTGAAATCCAGACAAGTTTCTTCTCAGTTTATATATGATTGTTTTAGAAAACTCATGGACACTAGGATTGGCTCACCCATTATCTAAATATTCAAGTACAGTCCAGGCTCCGGGGTCAAGCCTGGGGATCTCTGTTATTGTTTTCTGGCTCCATCTCAGCAACATGGTCTTATTTTCCACTACTCCAAGAATCAGAGACTCTGAGTTGAAAGGGCAGATGGGAGTGGGGTTGCAAAATAATAAATAGGGAAATATTTCAAGCTCCCCCAATAAGCCATGCTTTCATATCTCTGTACTATTGTGCATTTTCCCTTCTCTCTGAATAGCGCTCTCTCCATTGTCTGTCTTCTGAACAGCTAAAGCACTCTTTCATCATGACCTGCATCTTCCTTCATGGAGCCAGGCCCATGTTGAGCTCCAGGTTGAGTTAGGTGCTTTCTCTTTATTATAAGCTCTGTGAGGGCAAAAAGCCCATGTTTGCTTCTTCACTACCGTGCCCCCAGCATCTAGCTAGTTCAGTGCTGGACATTCCAAAATGAATCCTGCTCTGGAGTCCACAGCTTTCTGAATACATCTCTCTGTCTTATGTAAAAGATTGCTATAATCCATTATTGTTTCTGTGTAGTCTGGCCCACTAGACTGCAGCGTTCTCAGACCCTGTGGTCATATGCTATTGATCTGGTATTCTCGGGACCAAGAACCATAAGTACTTGCCAAATGTTTGCTTATTGAAAGAAAGAAAGCTATAGCCACTACGTCTCAATTAATACCAACAACCAACCTGATCGCCAGCAGCTCTAGCTACATTTTCATCTATGTCCTTCAGAGGAAGCTGGGTGCCTAGGTGTCCTTTGTAATGATTACTGACAGTGGTCTCCCTGAGTTTCTCTCAACCATCCAAAAAGGTCTTACTCTTATCCCACCTACCCTACAATTGTCTTTTTTCTTCTTGGGTCCTGCAGGAAAAGATAAAGACCACATATATGGTCAAAGCAGAGCTTTGGGTTGAAATAAGGAGGAATAGAAGCAACCTATTCCATAGGAATAACCTTCCTCCTTTTTTAAATCCCCAGTTCTGTGTCAGCCCTGGGCAAGCTCAGGGACAAGTGGGGATGGAACAGGGTGAAGTGTGCTTGGTACATCCAGACACCACTGAGCTCTGCAAGTGGGTAGGGCAGAGGAGAGAAGAGAACCTTCTCTGGAGGAGGTTGAAGGAAGAGGGAATGGATTTTGGAGGCAGGTCTGATAGGGTTGCTGTTTGAATGTTCAGCTACATCAGGGACACAATCCAGGTTCTGCATCCAGGACCCATCGTGTTGAGTCCCATTCGTTCCCTTGCCATGTGGCCTCTTCTGCGCCAATGGATGTTATCTTCTGAAGAACTTGAATGAACTTCTCTGAGGGCCAGACTCTCTTAGCCAAGAGAACACTGCCCCTACTATTTAGTCTAAATCTCTCTGGATTCTGTAATGAGAAGCCTTTTCTATCTATTCTGTTCAAAGTGGAGAAGTTTGGTATTTGGGCCTCTTCCTTCTTGTAGTGAGCACATATCCACTGGAAGACCATAACTCTATCAGGACCTAATCCTGGGAGCACAGTGTCCATGAGGGGTTGTGATTCCCACGCATCGTGCAGAAGAACCTACAGAGCTTTATGGTCACATCTGGCTCTGGCCTACAGAGGCCAAATCACTCATTACCACAAAAGGTGGCATTGAGATGACAGAACCATAGATATGGGGCTGTGATGGGTAAGTTATGGGTGACCAGGGCACATTTTTATACCCAGAACACATCCCCTTGGGCTCCTGTCATAGACAGAACACTGAGCTGACCATGACTTTGATGTCCTCTTGATCTGCAGAGTTGGCCTCTCAATCATGAGAGAGTACAGGTCAAGTTCAGAAGGACCAAGCATCACATATATACATTTTTTGCAATTGCAAGGCCTTTACCTGGTGCTGTGAAGAACTTGAGAGTTCTGAGTTCATCTGATCCCTGGACTCCCTGCCTAACTGCACACAACCCAAAACCAAACGGAAGGGCTGGTCCGAATCTCTGGAGAGCTGTGTCCTCATTCTCTCTTGGCCTTTAGGACAATATCCTGCATGATCAGAGCAGCAAGAGATGACACAGAGCAGCTCTCTGGGAGGAATATACAGCCTCTGAGCAAGACAAAAACAGGAAAAACCTCTAATGGAAAACCTGCTGGTGCAGCTCAAACTGTGTCCCCACCGATCTGAAAGGTGAGTGTGCAGGCTTTGATCTCGTCTCGAAATCAAAGAGAATCTGCCAGATCTCCAAGGGTAAAGGTCCCTGTGAACTGTTTACAGTAAGAGAGATTTCGTGGTAGTAATCGTTGTTGGGGTAGGTGAGTGCAGTTTCTCGACCATTTTTATAATGGGGAGAAACTCCAATCCAAAAGTTTTGTTTTCGATTTTGATGTGCCCAGTTTCATCCTACAAGGACTTTTCATAGCCTGCTAAGTAGTACTGTAAGCCCAAAGTGAGCCAAATGGATCATGGAGGGCTAATAGCTAGTGAGTGGGACAATGAGGCCTGGCCAAGACACAGGGTCTCAAGAAGAGCCCAGATGAAGTGTTCCCATTCACACTCTCCCTCCAGAAAGGTGCTCAATAAGAGGTAGAAGGAGACAGGCTTGGGAACCCCAGAAATGGATGTTTTCCACTCATCAACACTTGACACAAGGGAGATCTCTGTGGGAAAGTAGCTAGTACATGGGTTGTTGGGGGGGGGGCGTGTTGCAGAGGAGGAAAAGGGACCAAAGATGGAAGTATGATGGGAAAGGGCAGCACCCCATGTGGCTCTCTTAATGTCTGCTGCTTTTTAAATGGGTGTCTCTATGGAAGCAGGAGGATTTGGGAAGCACAGTCCATGCAACGTCAGCTGTGAGGTCCATCTGTTGTCAGGAGATGAAGAACACACCGATAGCCTGTCTAAGAAGTTTACTGAATGAATCAAAGCTGACAACTCCTCCCCAATTGATATGAAAAGGCTCTTTGGTGTCCATGACCTGCATACGTTTCATTCATTTTGCCTTCTAAAGTAGGTGGCAAATAATAATCACAAACCATCCATCCTTGGCCAGGTAGCAACCATACATCTTTCTTTACCTACTGGTCACAGATGAGGCTACTGAAATCTGGCCTGGCCTGGGCATAGGCTGTTAGTCATCAGGGTGAAATAACTAGTCATGACAGCTCTTGGCTGCAGAGCACTTTGGAATTCCCTAAGATTTTGCCCATGTTATCTCATTTGAGCTTCATGGCAACCCTGCCAGATAGGTTATGTTATTACCACTTTTCAGAAGAGGAAACCAAGGTGGGAGAGGATGTGGCTGGAATTCTGCATGAGTGGCAGGTGGGCCATGGGTAGAGCGAGGCAGCATGAAAGGCTTGCCTTCAGCAACCTGCTCTCCCACTGGAATGAACTGCCATGGAGAGACTCCCTTTGTGGCAATCTAGTCTTGGGAGAGGGTTGGGGGGCTGCTGACTGAGACCTGTCCCTAAGGCTGCTCCCAACCCCTCCTCCACCCTAACTGATGACTCTTGTATCTCACTATTTTGGGGTTAGATTGTCTGCACCTTCCAAGACGCCCATGAGTTAGTCATAAAAACTAACAAAGGTCAAGGGGAGAGAGGGAATAGATTACCCTGGTTAGTTTCTCTGCTGTCAACAAGGGAATCTTTAAACCAGGAATTTTAGAGGACCGTGTGTCAACCCCTGTTCATTATCAAAATCAAAGGTAAGCTCAGTTGGTTGAAATTTCAGGCTTGGGACTTTAGTCCATGAGGAGGGGAGCTGAGGATAATGGAATAGGACCCTGCGGGATTGGTGGCTGAGAGAAACCTTCATCTTGTTCATTAGGAAACCCCACGTCTAAAGCCAGGTCAAAGAGGCAGTTACACCAGGAAAAATGGGGCCCTGAGCCAAGTAAAAACTGCGAGGGAAAGCCATTAAGCCCAAATGAGTGAAAAGCAAGATGCCCAGAGTATCAATAGCTGTTAGAAGCTCACGTGATTAATTGGGTCAGTCTGCATGGGGTTCCCAGGGGCCCCCTCTCTTATTCTGAAGGTGAAAGGGCCTTGGGCTATCTCAGGTAAGGTTAGAAAGGAGAGGGATTCTGGTTAAAGAAGGCCTTGATCACAAGTCACTTTGCCAATGTCCAGTTATACATAGGACCAGGCTGTATCATGTGCCTGTGTGTATGTGTATGTGTGTGTGTAAGCATGGACACACATTGCATTTGAAGGTGACTTATTGAGCGAAAGAGCTGTTGTGGATATCTGAGTATGTGTGGGAATTGGGCCATGGAGTCTTCAATAATATGCTGGTGGCATACTGGAAAAGTACCAGGCAAGAGCTCAGAATATTACTTATAAACTGCTGAATGTCAAAAGGCTGCTCAAAGCTTTTGGGTAGCATACATCACTTTGGTGTTGCAGGAGATGCCTCTGTAGAAGGTTCCACAGAAGCTTTCTAAGCACATCACTTTGGTGCTACATGGACAGGTATTTATTTTTAAATGAGTGGGAGTGATTGATTATTGAAACTACTGAGGAGGGTGCTATGGGCAATATCTGGACAATATCTACTCTGTTCGTTAGATCCAGAGAGAACATGCTGAAATGCTCTCTCTGCCTGGCCCGGGAGCCACATCCTTGGGCCAGCCCAGCCTAAAGTCAATCTGTCGAGGTCACCCTCTCTGCTTAGTGTGGTTCTTTCTCTTTTCTGGACTAGAGGATGTGAACTGTGGAGTCAGGCTCACAGTGGGAGCGATTAAGACGTCCTGGCAGGGAGGCAAGCTCTTTATTTGTTCGTTTTTGATGGGGACAGCATAAAGCTGGATTGTCTCTCTGTGCTCCCTCAGGGCCATCAAAGTCCACGTGGGCAGGTAGTTCCAATAAAGAGGCCGGGAGATTCACTGGCTGCTGTAAAGCAGGCCACAGCCTTTCTACAGCGGGGAGAGAGGGGCTGGCGGAGGCCTCTACCTGCCACCTCCTCACCTGACCCTGCCAGCTTTTCATTTGCCACTCTACCACCAAACACTACTTTTCAGAAATTTTACAGAAAAACAAAGGGAGGGGAGAAAATTAGAGGAACAACCCCTGGGCTTGGCTGAGTTCAGATCTCGGTTCTAGTCTCCACTCTGCTATTTATCAGCTTTTTAACCATAGCTCAATTATCTTTTCTTCCTTAAGCCCATCTGAAAAATAAAATAATGTACAATTTGAATGACAGAAAAGGGAAGAACTGACTAGAGTTGAGCATCTACCCTCCGCCAGATGCCATATTGATAGAAAAATATAAATGTAAGTAAGGAATGGGTCAAGAATTGTGAACAAAGAATGTGCAGGTGCCTGGAGTCTTCTTCTCACAGGCACTGAGGAATGTTAACTGGGATCTGGTCGGTGGGAGGATGTGCCTGCAGGCACACAGAGAGCTATGTCAAAACTTTACCATGCACAAGTTGCAAGACTGGCAAGAGTTCTGAGATTCAGAATCCCTTAAAAGGGGCAGACTGAAGACTGCCAGTGAAGTCTCACCCAGGAGAGGATGCTCTGCTTGGTGTTGTGCTGTACCCAGGGCCTGGTGTTGTA